>SGJC01000005.1:0-50618 GCA_009887335.1 Henneguya salminicola | reverse complement strand
TTTGATAAAATAAGCTAATACATATTTTTAATTTAATAATATTTTAGGAAAATTTCTCTTCCTTGAATAGTTTTTATAATATGATATTTAAGAAAAGAATACTGCCTCAATATTAAACAAAATGAATATGTCATATTTTGAAATCCAAACCTAACAAACTTGGAAAATATACAATAAATTAAAGTTTATTAGAATAGCTTAAAAATTGTCTGAAGCGTCAATATCATTTAAAAGAATATATATTCAATTTTTTCGTGGAATTAGACTAATGTATACATTTGTGGAATTTTAAATTATGTGTATTCCTTATCTCAAATATTAAATGTATTTAAGGAAATATAATTCTTGATTTTACACTCAAATAAGATATCTTTAGTGTATTTTAAACAAGAGAATTTAATATAAAAAGCAGTAAATTTTAAATCTTGGCTAAAAATACGAACTAAAGACGTTTTCTTATACTATCAAGTTATCGTTGAGCAGTTTTGTTAAAATACACTTATTATCAAATTAAAAAATTCTGTAAAATTTTTAATCGCAGTCTTGTGGTTCTGACGACACAGAGTTCTTTTCATTGATGTGTGACTCATTTTGACGCAATACATATTGCAACTTGTAACAATATAGTAATATAAATTAAAAACCAATTTAAATCTTTTATTTGTTTAATTGCCTAAGGATCTATTGATAAAAATACTTTTTTTGATACTTTTTTTAGCTAATATATGTATCTTTTGTAGTAAAATCTTGTTCAAAGTAGAAAAATCTGCTCATTGGATGTAAAAAAAAGTAATATAATTGCAATAAATAAAATCATTTTTAAAGTAATTATAATTTTTTGTTAGTTGAGAAAGTAACTTTTATTGTTTCTTGAATTTTATTTTATATTATCTTTTACCGGCTATTTCAAGATATTTTAAACTTTAAATTCAATCATAATTGCGATACGATAAATAATTCCACTTTTTAAACTAAAATTTATCATGAAAAATTAAAGAGAAGATAAACAAGATTATATTATTCAATTATTTTTAGTTTTTATACACAGAGGATATAGGGGAAAAGATTATACTTCCAAGTGTAATTAATTCATAATTAATTAATGAATTGAAAAGTCATTAAAAAAATTATTAAACATTAGATTTTCTATTAGAAGCTAATTGAGCACGTAGATCTCATCAAACTTCTATAAAAATTTATTGATAACCTTGATTAAGACCTACTTATCTAAAAAAAATAGCTTGAAAGGGGAAATTATTGTTTCTTGCATAAATAATTAAGTCTAGCCAAAAAGGTAGATTTTGGAATTCCTTAGATGACATATTGTAAAAAAATAAATTTTACTTATCTACAAAAGCTGTCGGGATTTTAACGTAATAAAAAAAATTGTTTTGCAATAAAATGATAATGGCCTAATAAATACCGATGTGAGATACATTTAAACAAAAAAAAATTAATTGATTTTGTTCAAAGCCAAAATTCTATCCGAAAATACGTCAAATCCGAGATATTTGCTATGTTTATGGTGGCAAGCGGCTAAGTTATCATATTGAATTCGAAATATGCAAACAACAAAATTCGTGTATTAAAATATAAAAGTTCCTCAAGTTCAGATAAGACAAAAAAAATTAGTCTCGAATTTCTATACAAATAAATTGGAACTCTCTTGCGCGATTGATAGGCTGCTATTATATGCAATGCAGCAAACATAAAAGTGTTTATCAATTAATTTTTTTTTCATCCATCACTCACAAAAAATGATCATAATAATTAAAAAGAGAAATTGTTTTATTTTCGGTGCAGTTAAAGTGTTTAAAAGGGCCACACATACAAAATAATATTCACGAACTGCAGTTCGCACTAATTTTATAGTGACTCCTGTTGAGTTTTAAACAATTGAAATCTAAAATATCTTTAATTCTTTTTTTTATCTCAAAATTATTTATTTTATTATATTCCATGTTATGTATTTTTTTATTAAAAAACTCAGTTTAAAAAACACAATTAATTTATAACAATGTATAATAGAAAAAAGAAAATCTAACTTATTAATTTTAAATATGGTTTTTTCTTTTGATAATTGCGTCAAAGGTATCCTTTTTAATTCTTGTCTTGAAGAATTAAATTTTAGTGTTCAAAAATTCAAATTTATGAGGGTATAAATCAATATTTAATAATATATTTTAGTATAAAATATTTACTATTAGATTTGTGCGCAGATAGATTTTCAGCTTATAGACCATTATATTTTAAAATCCAAATGGCACGATTATATTGGAGGAGGATTATAACAAATTGTAAATATAATGTTTTTACTTTAGATTTATAAATAAGGCAAAAAATAATAAAATATCGATATTTTTTTCTTAAATATATAAATGATTTAATAATTTCAAATAATTTTTGTTAAAGCACAAAATAAATACTGAATGGTATCGGATTCTTAGATCGCTGTAAAATATTTTTTTATAAACAAATATAATTTAATAAAAATACATTTATTATGAGAAGAGTACAAGTTATCATTTTAAACCCAAAAAATATGTACACGCACTTAATATTATAAATTATTTCTTAAATTAATAGTGTTGAAATTATGAATTGAAAATAAAAACATTTTTAAAGCTTTAAATTTTTTATCTATGTTTCTTATTTAGTCTAAGCAAAATATATTTAAATATTATTGTTTAACGTCTAAACATTTAGTTTAAAAAATTTCAATGTGAAAAAGACAAATGTAAATGTATGAAATATTTTTTCTCTCTTTTGACTCAAAAATGACAATTTTGTGAATTGTTAGAAATAATTAATAGGATTAATAAAGAGAAATAAGATGATTAATATTTTTTAGTTTTGAAAAAAATGATAAAAAAAAACGAAAATTTGTTTAGGTGCATTTCATTAATTACATAATATTTTAAATCTATGATAATTTCTTTAGATAAATTTTTTTTAATATATTCAACATTATAATTGATAATCATAATCGGTCCGAATTGATAAAAATCCTTAATTTATTATTAAGTGCGATATTTTTAAAATCACTGCCCAGCCTAGCGAGAAAATATTTTAGTAGAAGTAGAAGATTTATGACAGTACCATCTATGGAATTTTTTGCATGTTTTATGCAAATTTACATTCTATTTATGAAAAGTATTGAGCTTATATTCATTTTTTTATTTCTAAATTAACAAAATTAGAAATGTCGATTTGTTGATCTTTCATCAGCTTGTCTATAAAATAACGGCATATATTCGAGTATATGCAAATCTTGGCGTTATTTTAATTTATTATATTAACTTAATTGAGATTATTAGTTGTACGCAAATCTTGATGAATATCATCAATTCTATTAATGAAGTTATAAAAATTGAGCTTTCTTGAACACGTTCTAGATTGTTAAAGGTGTTATCTCAACACGTGTTCGAATTTAGAAATTTCCCTAATTACCAAAATGTAATAAATGGTAATTTTTTTCATGCATAATTAAAATCTATATTATAATTTAATATTAAATTTTGATTTTTAAAATATAATGGAATTGAAAATAGCACATATTCCGTGGAATAAATTCCATTTCTCTATAATCATTACGGTTGTACATAGTTCTATAATTATACGATTCTATGTATTCATTTTTTTTTATCTTTTGGGAGATATGGGCCAAGATCAAATCCATAACTTTGAATTTGAAAAGAAATTAGTAAATTATCAATATAAGTTCGTATATTAATTGAAAGGTTTGAATAATTTAAATTCAAGAATTGGACCAACACTAATTAGATTACAAAATGGGTGGAAAATATAAACTTAGATAGCCTAGATTTTAGAGAAGATTGTAAGTCATTCAATAATAAAAAAAGTCGGGTTAACGATCCTTTCCGGCAATAAAAGGTATCTTAAATAATAATAGCTGCTGTGAAAAAGTCGTTATACCAAACTGTTTAAAATATCACCTATAATTCAGGATGAAATTGAATAAAAAAGCCTCATGTATTTTTGGAAATAATCTTATAGCTTGACTTGTAATTTTAACAGAAGCGAGTCAAAAAACTGAAAGTTATTAATAAATATTATGACAAAGGAGGCAAACCCACTTTATGTAACTACTTGAAAAAAATGCAGCCTGAATTGTACTTATAGGCGTAATTTCAAATATTAAAAATATTTGCGAACGGTCAAATTAGTGAATATTATTATTTAAACTGTTCTTTACATTAATTTTTGTAAAAAGATTTTGCTTTTATAAGAGAGCATATATAAATGAGACTGTATCATCCCACGCTAAATACGAAATTAAAAAAAAAGAAAAGTTTGTATAAATAGATTTTGTCGTTTTAACAGTTCCATTTTTCTAAAGCTATGTTTTTCGTCATCGAGATATAGCTAAAAGTTCAAAATAGGTATATTCATTTATATTAGGAACATATTAATAGAATATATAATCTGGCACTGTAACTTTTTGTATTTCAGCAACAATACTCTCAAAATTTCCACTGCTCCAGGTGTCGATCCTATTATTTGTTTGGTTGCAATTTGTTTTCAATGCCGCTACAGAACTTTAGTTTATATAAACCTTAGTTCCAGTCTAGTAGATATATTATAATAATTTTTTGGAATTGATGTATGATTCTCTTACCATATGTCAAATTTTTGATTTTAATTTCTTTCAATAATGATGGTTCAATGAAATTCGGCATGAAGTCTTAAATGAGACAAATATTTATAAAACGAACCTCAGAATAGCGCGGTGGGATTGTAGTTATGAATTTAGCTGTACAGTTCCTGCTTTTACATCGCCTGATCAACTTGTCTTTTATTTTATCTTTTAGTTTATTATCTTTGCTCGTATAAAAAGGAATTTTTCTCCCTGTACGCATTTAATTTATTGAACTGTTTTAAATTATTAACATTAAAAAAAAGAGATTACTATGTTAGTTTATGAGCAGCTTCTTAAATAAAAGTCATTAAAATATTATGTGTTTGATGATATGATATTTAATTTTGGAATCCTCTCTTTATTAATTTGCCAGAGTTATTCATAATATGTAATTACTGACCATAGGGAGGAGGGGTGGAAAAATATAATATTCATGTGGTTGACGCCTTCAGTACGACTTCAATAAATTGAAAATAATACTCGCTGTAAATTTATCAAATAATTTTGAAATTTCAGATTAGTTATTACAGGAAAAATATTTATAACGTCTATAAAATATTGAGATTAATTTGAGTTTAAGGGCGGATACATAAAACTAACACGAAAGCAACAATAATTGAGCAATACACGAAAAGATTTAAGAAAGTTACAGTTCTTGGGTCTGAACTCAGTTAATTTAGTATTCTTACGTAACTTGGGATTTTGATTAATAGGCAACTTTTTATATCGAAATATGCTTCGAACGCACAATTAATGCTAAAAGTAAAAAAATCGAATTAATTTGACAAAATATCATACGACCCTAATGTTTACTCTTTTGCAAACAATTATATTTACTAGCATATTTACGAAAATACTATTAAAATTTACTTAAGAGTTAATATATACCAAAATAAATTGGCCCGTATAACTATTTTAGAGGAATATTCTGAGTCATTTACTTTTTAAAGCTATGTAAACGTATTTTATTCTTAAACACTTTTTTTTTGATTTTAAATATCGTAAAAAAAGAATGCGGCAGTTTAACGCGTTTATCGAACTACTACGAGTTGCTTTTGTACGTATTAAAACATATTAAATATTGTTTCTTAGTTTTAAAATTAAAGAGAAGGTCATTTTAAATATTTATAAAAAATTCCGGTTTTTATTTAAAATTTTATGTTTTTAAAATATTTACATTTATTAATTCGTCCATATTATTGAAATGGTATGGGTATAATAATCTGAGTCTTCCATAGATAAAAAAACGGTGAATTCTTTATGAAAAAAAATATAATGGAGGATGCATAAGATATTTTCTTTCTGCAGTTAGCGAATACAACAATACCATTTACGATAAAAAAAAGGGCAGTGCAACTGAATGGTTACACATATAATTGGTTTGAATTTAGTAACATTATTTCCTAACGACTTATAATCGGTTGTTCTGTGAGGGTCTCATACAGCATTCCAAAACTTAATATTTTTCTTAATTAATGCGCGCAATTAACTTTTTATAATAATTTTATACAGCAATTTAAAAAAGTTATATATAGTTTTCATAAGATAAAAATATACACTGTTGTATCGAATTTGTCTAATATACATTCTTGGGGCATTAAAAGATTTCTCCAAATATTTTTTTTATACTTTTGGGAAATAATTGGGGAAGTTAATATCTACTATTATTATACTAAAATTAAAATTTTGTTACTAGTTTAGAAATTATTCTATTTGAGAATTCGTTATAAAAATATATAGCTTTAAGCTCATTCGATCATTGATTTCAATAAATATTAGAAAGGCACCTGAACGAAATTTGACGGGGCAGGAAATAAATATATATGAGACAGTACGAAGGCTTTTTATTTGTCTATCAGGCCTTTTAAAAAACTGCTATCCGTTCTTATAAGAATTATTTCGATTTATTAATTTTTTTTTAATAACTTGATAGAAAGATTCATAGCTGAACAGCCTAAACTTAAAATAATATTTGTATTCATTTTCACGAGTCTCGAGACGCTTTTCAATTTGAAAATCCCAGTGGGCGATACCGGTAATTTTTGTGGTAAAAAAATTATTTTATTATTAGATGGAGATACAGATTAAGTAAATGGATTGTCTTGTATATTATGATTGTTATTTTATAAAAATTTACATCCAAATATTGCAAATTCTAATATTTTTAATAAATTTTAATCTAAATGGGCAAAAAATTATTTTTAAATAATGTATCATTTTTGAGCAATAGAACGAAACAATTTTAAATTTCCGCCATCACTTTCGAACGACCGAATATTTACGATGTCTATTTGGAAGGATATAATAAAATTAAATTCTATCTTAGATTTGAAGAATAATGATACTAAGATATATGAAAATACCACATGTAATATATATTTTGAAAAGAGAATAAATAACGTTACGTCGACGGATTCGTTTATAGTGGGAATTGACGAAGCTGGCCGTGGCCCCGTTTTGGGTCACATGGTCATTTGTTCTTTATATCTCAATAAAAATGATGAAGATTTTCTAAAAAAAATTGGTTGCAAAGGTGCTAATATTATTTTATGCCAAAGATTCTAAAAATATGTCTCCTACTCAACGAGAAAAGGCATTCGATTTAATATGTAAAAGTCCTATAGTTGGTTTCAATGCTAAAGCACTATCACCATCATTCATATCTCATTCATTTTTCAAGCCGTAAAACATTATGATAATATTTCAGCGTAAAATATGATCTAAATACAATGTCGATTGATACTGCTGTTGAATTAACGACTAAAATCTCCGAGGGATCAATAGATAAGGTAAAAATAAATATTTCTTTAACATACTCATAAATTACTAGCCAATCTACATAGAAATCCCCTTGCTTATGATTTTTTTTTTAAATTAATGAATATATTAATTATTTGTGTATTGTTGCTTTTTGATGTTTATATTTTTTATTCTGCAAAACATATTAAGAACTAAAAGTCATCTTCAGCGCATTCGCAATTCACAAACAAAATTGCATAACCCTCCCATTTTACAAAACCATCACATTTAAAATATTACATTATATACACAAACAAATCAAGATTTATTTCAACAGTTTCGATTTCTGCGATCCGTATGCATGCGCATGGGTTGAGTATAGCCTCTATTAATCGGATTTAACCACGATCAACTGTATCCATATAACAGAGAAAAGGACAACAATAAAGATATTTTATGTATATAACAGCATTATATTTAATTATAAATATCTATTCAAAAAAACACTAAAAAAATTTATGCTATCTTATGGACGAAATCTCATATGCCATTGACAAATAAAAGGGGTCTAGAGTCAAATATTTTACGTTTCTACAACTACTAATGCTGCGATTCTATCATTTAGAGATGCACATCTGTTTATGAAAAATAGTTCGATCCCCAGCTTTCTCCTTATAATGTTTTTTTTAAATTATGCGCACCAACTGTATATCCAATATTTTCTTTAGCCCTTAGAATTTAGCATCCTACAGCCGATTCATTTCCATTAAAAATTCACTGACATCTTCCTCCTAAGTATATTCAGCCGATATTTTTTTTCATAACCTCAACTATTATTTTTTTCACTTTTCGCATTGCAACCAATGCTATTTATGATATATATTAGAAATACTGTTATATGACTAAATATTTTTGCTAAGATATAGTAATATATTTCTTTGAGACGGTCATCCTTAACCATTCACCTGTCGGAAAATGCTAAAATATTCTCCAATTTTTCATATCCGAAATTCTTGCCTCCGTTCAGGTACATATTGAATAACCTCATCCAGATAAAAAAATTCTCTATGTTCTGACATAATTACAGTTATCCTTATTGCGGTATTAAAAGAATTTGTTTGGAGGATTGAATCCTGCAATTAATATCGCCTACTTTGTTTAAAATACAAGAATATAGATAAATACTCGATGGCAATAAATTCTCTTTTTATTTAATGCTCGTACCCTTAATAACACGATTTTTATCCGTTTTTGTTAAAATCTTTTTTTTATCCCAAAAAAATAATTACTCTTTTTACGATCGTGATAATGAAGGTTCTAATGTAATAAATACAGATGACTTCCCAACACATAAAAAGAGGAATTCTTGCTTGTTTTTCATGATTTCTTTATCCCACTTCTTAAACCTTTCTCAAACTCTAAATGGGCCTGTATTGGTTATAGGATTAACTCTTTGCATTCAATATTTTGCAGATTTAATAACTCAGTTCATCCCAATATTATATTGATTCTGTATTTTGTCTTCATATATATCGGAATGGCGTAGACTTTGTCACTGCCCACCACATACAAGAATCTCAAATCTATAAGACCGCGATACCTGGTTAATCGAGAAATATACAATGATTTTAAATGATGTATAATTTTCATTGGTAAATTCAATATATATTTATGGATTGACAGCTTACAACTCATATTAGAGATAAAGAGGAAAAAGTGTTTGTTGAGTCGCATTTGGCTACTTATAAAGTCAAAAATTTATCAAACAATTCAAATTACTTTTATTTGCGATTCCAAATAAGATTCATTAACCATAATTTGTTTTTTTTATTAAAAATATGCCAAAAATTGTTGATATATTATTTACTATCGCGCGCAAGCGCGATACACAATGTCATTTGTTTCGTTAATTCATTAACAACTATTTATTTGGTTTCTTGCACTGCTTCATTCAATCATAATTTTAATCAATTCGATACTTGCCACATTTTAGCATGATGGATCAAATGGCTCGTTATATTATTTAAGAATACAAATATAATCTTAAGCCTTTGGAAATTCTTTGATGTCATAAAAATGGCCAACTACTCATTTTCTCAAAAGTAAGTCTCTACCAACACGAGAGAACATTAAATATTGAAAATATATAAAGTTAGGTGATTATACCCTCGATATTCTCCTTCTACATACTATGTGATGTCTTCGAAAGCGCTGTATATTTTAAAGTTTCAGAAGCTCTGGTTTATAAAAGCATATAAAATATCACAGAATATTACAGGTTTATTTTTTATATCTATCTAAAATGATCATTTTTAAATACAAGTTTTTTTTCAAATTATTTCTACATAATTTTCTTCATTAGAATTGTATATTAGTTTACAGTGATATAGCTTGCCAGGAATTCTTATGGGACATGTAAATTCAAAACTTTATGAAGCACTTTTAAAACGGTTACTCAAAAAGAATAGCAACTGTTTAAGAATTAACATGACGAAAAAAATTATAACCACGTTTTAATGCCTCTTAATAGGCTCAAAATTTAAAATCTCCTCATAAGTAGTAAATATGCGTGCATCACGTTTACATTTCATCCTTTTTATAGCTAACTTCCTCTTGTTCTCGAAAATTAGTTTTTCACCCTAATTTTTTCAATTTATTTGCCCTTCGAACGATAGAGATTTGTATTGAGGAAACCATATCAACCCTTTGCTTTTTTCTTACCTCAGACAATTCATTTCTTTTCAAATATAATAGACAGATTAATAAACCTATTTTTCTTCCTTACTTTGCTTATATTATCATTAATGACCATCTAGTTCATTAAACATGCCTACAAATAATTTTGATTGATTCATTTTAAGGGGGGGGGGGGGCGGGAAGAGATATATTATTTATCTTGCAAGTCAATATCCTTGAGGTACGGCGTCCCTAGAACAAAGAGGTAGGGTATTTGGTTTGGCAGGCGTGATCCCACGCTACCTTTTATCCAGTCACGGATATCAACTGGAGGCCTGTATAGGCTGGTGGAATGGCCGCGAGACTATTATCAGAAGAGATCAGTAACGATGTACACATCCTATCCGAGAATAAAAAAATATCAATTTATTTGAAATGGTTTAATCATCATGACGTCATGGAAATAGTCCTAATTTCAATCGCCCTTTTTTTATCAATATCTTCCATATGTAAATTTAGTTTATTATAAAATATGTCCCAATTTCAAAATAATCTTATTTTATATTACCATAATTTGTATGTACCAATGGCTGACTAAATTTTACCTTTATGAATATTTGTTTTTTATTAAAATAAACTTATAGATTTATGCAGATATGATCGGCAACAATACTGTTTATAGTACAAATCTTCAGTCGAAGTTTCCCAAAACTCGAATAATTGTGGAAGCAAAAGCTGACTTTAAGTATTTGGCTGTGAGTGCCGCCAGTATCTGTGCAAAAGTAAAACATACATAATAATCAGGTAATACGGGATTATATACTTATTAATTGGAAATTTAAAGAAAATATTAGTGATCGCAATTACGGCTCTGGTTACACATCTGGTATTGTCTATGCATAATGGAAGATAAAATTACAATAAATTGGTTGAATGAGAACATTGATTCAATTTATGGATTTCCTAATATAGTAAGATTTAATTGGAGTACATGTTCGAAACTTCTTGAAAAAAAAGGCCTAAAAATATGTTGGTAAGGATGATACGAATAAATACAGGAACGAATTGAACTTACCACAAAAAAAAACAAATCACAAGCGTAAAAGGCCAAATTGAAATTTAATTTTATATTTTTTTGAACAAAAACTAAATATTATTCTTTGAATATTTTAAACATGTTTAATAATAAATTTTGTGGAAAATTATGATTTCTTTCTCAATATATTCCCATTCATATTTTTGACAAAATAAAAGTTGGGGTAACATTTAAATTCGTTTAATGCTGATCGCGATTTATATTATGAGGAAGCAATTGAATAAAAAAAAATAAACTATGTGTCAATTTATATCTCAGAAAGACCCCATGGGAAATTTCTCGTAGCGTCTCTCGTAAGTATTTATTATTCGCTGCTGGGATAATAATGAAACAAATCCCTATAAAATCTAGTAGAATTTTTATCTCAAATTAAATTTGCACAGATGTATAACAACCCTGGTATTATCAAACGTCATGGAAATACGTCAGATATTCCTTTCTGACTTACAAATAATTCATACATGGTTTTAGTTTATCGCATATAATATTTATTGATTCATTTATTTATGTCTCTGAAGACTTTATTTTAAATTAATAATTATGAACATTTTAAACAGAATTTAAAATATATTTTAAAGTATTCGAAAAAATTCTATATCGAGGCGAGCATCTTTGTGTTGGCATGAGATCTAATATCAATAGATGATTTATCGTACGATATTTTTTTGATTCATACATTTATATAAGATTCGGTAATCTATAAAATTTAGTATCATTTTGTCACGAGGCATTAGTAGTCATCTCTTCAAGGGAGTAACTAATTCATTCAATCTTTCAAAATTTCGTTGATGTTAAAGTTGTGATATATTGTCACCAGGTTGCTGATAGGGTCGAGGGATAAACATTTCAGTTGTAGGCTACGATGAATAAATATAATTCGAACGGAGTAAAGCCATTTATTTTCAGAAAGCGATAAGTGTTAAATTCTGGGTTCATATTCTTTTATGTTCGTAATAATTATATGATATCATGATGGTAAAGTGTGAGAGACGAAATGAACAACAGTAGAAGTACATCGATTAGTATATCTCGAAAAGCACCATAAAATGCACGATAAATTTTATGGGGCGTGCTTAGGCAGTTGGTAACACCTTTTCATTTGAGATCAGCGAACTTAAGTCTCCGTGGACTACTTCAAGCATAGGTGGCATACTCAAAATAATATATAATTATTCCCTTTATATGAAAGTATGTGGTTTTTGTCACGAGAATTCGAATCATTTAGGCAAAGGTAGGAGTAGAACCCGTGATGTAAGGGGACTCGAGGGATACAAAGCATTCGTGTTTTTTTAGCCTTTTCCTAGATATATATGCATATAAATTTTATGTTTATACTTGTGATAAAAAAGATTTGCATAATATATTTCGCAACTCTGATACCCTATTAATTAAAATTGATTGATGAACTTGAAACAAAATTAAATCAGCTTTTTGCAATATAATTCGAGATAAATTATAATGGAGTATGAAATTTGATAACGATTTGGAATTTACCAATCGTTCGCTGATTAAAGAATGTACATGCATATCTTTCTTTGCGATCATAAATATGAAAATTATACGTGGGGTATCAGTGATATTAACGCAATGACCAATATATGTCGTATTAATTAATATTAGATGGATAGGTGCATCATTATTTAAATGCATAATAGTATTCTACGATTAACAGAGTGTGAGACGATTGTCATTGTTGACCTTACTGAACTGTAGTAGCTTATCAATTCAATTTAAGAGTGATAAATCCGTAGAGCTTAACAACGTGCAATATCCATGAAGAAATCGGTACCAATTTTGGATGAAAAAGCTAAATATATATGTTATATATTGGAGGGATAAACACGATTTTTCCCGACTAAGATCCTATGTGATAATCCGAAATTTTCTTTTTACGAGCTTTCGCCAATAGTTGACACTAAAAATACTGTTGAAATCTTAAGAAATTTATTTTATTCAATGTTTAAAAAATGAAGAAAATATAAAACAAATAAATACTTTTACATAAAATATTCTATGTCGGAAAAGATTTTTAAATATTTGAGAGTGCGCATAAAAAAAATGTCACAATATATGATAAGATAGTGTGCGGTTGATGTAAAAATATTTAATGTCATAAAGATAAAGAATTGAGAAATATTTCAACGCAAATCTAATTATAAGGGGAGGATCAGCTTATCTGCGCACGAATTTTGAGCGTTAGATATAAGCGAGTTACTTTTGCATGTTATTGGAAATATTCAAATATAGATAATATTATAATAATTAAAACAATTTAAATTAATATTTCTTAAAAAACTTTGTAAATTTACAAAAAAAAGTATTTCAGATCGGGGAGTCTCGTGTATAGCACTACTTTTTTATTCAAAAATGACTTTCTAAAGCTTTTGAAAAAACCATGATTTAAATTCATTCATTCCCAAATAATTAGAAAATAAATATAATATAGCTTTTAATAGATGGGCAGAGGGGAAGATTTAATATTGAAAAGGAAAATAATTCAATTTCAACTGATTGTATTTTTATCATGAATATATTAAAATTCAACAATAATTTCTTGATCTTGTTCAGCCTCAATTACGTATATGTAATTCATTAATATTCCTTTTGCAAATTACATTAACGAGCAGTTGTGCGCTGTCATAAGCAAATCCGTCTTAATTTTGCATTGTTATGGATAACAAGTGAATTATTTTGACTTTTTAAAATTTAATAGCAGTTAAAAATAAAGAACGTTAAAAACATAATCTAAACCAAACATTAATGCATAATATTTTGAAAGACTTTCAGCTTTTTAAAATATATTAATATCAGTACAGTTTTAGAATAAAATTTTGAATTATACCATACCAACCACCGCATAACGGTGCGTGGTGTAAACAACATGGAATCTATTCTTTGCTATATTTTTTTTATTGAATGATTAAAATAAAGCAAAAGTAAAATTAATAGATAAGGAGTTTTAATAAAGTGTGAATTATCATAAATGTATAGAACCCAAAATACCTCTCATAATATGACAATCATTTGAGGTGGTTTAAATATAGACTGTTGTCAGAGTGTAAGTATCTTTTCTCAACTTTTTCAAGAATTCAGAATCATCTGAAGTATTTTCATATTATTGGCTAGACTAAGTTAATCCAATTCCGCTAATACTTATAACACGTATTCTTTGGCGCCCTCGGTACACTGTTATAAACACTTTAGAAAACTCGTAACCGACAATTTAGAATTCGAAGTTATTGTCCCTAGAGGTCTCAGCAATAAATTCGAGATTTATTGCGTTAAATTCAGAGGAAATAACTACCGCAATGGTCACGTTAGTAAATCGAGCCGTGGAGTAGGATGAAGTAGAATATATTGATAATCGCAGAATTTTTATTGTTAAGGTTCGAAATAGAACCGCATATACTCTCCAATTTAATAATATTAACTATTTTGGTCATGGATTTATGATAATAATGACTGCTAAGTAGGTTACTATAGTTTGCCAGATACCTTCATATTTTCACGGTTCATCATCACGTGGAATACGTAGAATTTATAACTGGTGCATGTACGAATAAAATAATGGCGCCTCGAATAGTTCCAAGAAATATAATATCTTCATATTACGAAAACGGAAAACAAAATCATAGGGAGATTAAAGATCAAATGGGTGAATTTAAGGGGAGACGAGAGAATGACATTGTTATGAGGAATCAATTTCTTAATGCTTTAAAGACGGTAGAATATACTATTATTTTGTTACTTTTTCAAATTAAATCTACACCATTCTTTTTTCTCAAAACGCCACTTTGTTGAAGGCCGTTTTTCAAAATTTTATTTTGGTTATGTACTAGTCTAGTATTTATTGTGACGAATATTTTATCAAAAATAATATTTGAAGCCTCTGCTAACTAATAAAATATCCGTTTTATTGTAGCAATGTTGTTCGAAAGCCGCAGCATCGAATTATTTCAATTATATTGTTAATGCATGGCATTCAGCACAAAGCAAATTAAAAATGATTTAGAAAATCTTATAAAAATATTTGGGTGGCTTGAATAAAGTCTTCGTTTTTTTTGACGAATTGATTGAAACTCAATGCATTTATAGTTGGATCATCATTATTTAAATTAATATTAAAAAAATAATCTTTGGTCATATCTTCAGAATTTGTTGAAGGATTTCCAAAATTCCTGGCCTTATTTAGGTATTCGTTTGTATTAGTGTTATGAAGATGATTTACACTTCATATTTACCTAAAAGCTCGTGACATTATTCTCAACACGGTAAATAATCTACAAATTATAAAAAATGATTGTTCTTTAGGTTGATTTTATAATACAGAACTGTAAAAATTAAAAAAAATTCGCTTGATCCAAATTTAAGGATATTGGGCTAATTTTGAGTTATTTAATTAAGTTATATGTTTTTAATTATTCGGAAATTTAACAGGTAAATTTCTATACGCTGATGGCACAAAAAAAAAATAATATTGTTGTAACAAATATAAAATTGCAAACTAAATTAAAAAAAAATATTACATAATTTGACTTCATTTATATATATACGCGCAAAATTACAGCTGCGTCTAATAATTTTTATTGCTAATATATGAGAAAAACCTTAAGTTCTGGTTGAAAAAATGCCCAGGGGCAAGAACGATAAACAACAAAAATATTACATTTAAATTGCCTACAATTGTATCGATTGAAAGAAACTTGTTAAAAAAATTTACCCTAGCTTTCAATTTGCACATTATTGTTTTATAATAAATTTTTTGTGATATATTAATTTTTGCACATTTAGACACGATATATGTGAAGGTATACGGCATAAATCTTCAAATTAAAAGGTAGTTATATAGAATTAAGCGTTATCATTGATGATATTAGTTGTAAAATTCACAAAACCGAAATATCAGTGTGTTCACAGTTAAGAATATCGATGAAATCACATGTTCTAGTATTATATTGAAGTCATACAAAAAAAACAAGATCTACTAATATATTCATTGCAGCAACGGTTCTAAACTTATATTTTTACGTCCAACATTGATACAATTCAAAAAATTCATTATAACTGCAAGCAGTTATATAGTTATTTTGGCTCTTCTGTCGTTGTAATTTTGTAAGTTATAATCGAAATATCTTATATGACGATAATTTTTTTTATTCTCACTAATTTTACAAAATTACTGTCAAGGGATTTATCACAAATACTATATGGGAAAAATCATGTTTAGTTTATATTTAAGTCCAAAATGAATAAAAAAAATTATTTGCGGTTTACGTATAATATATTTTAATTTGTTGTATTTTAAACTGTATTATGCAAATTGTATACTCATGAAAGAAGGTGAAAACAGTATAACAATAACAAAAGTCCATGCATAATATATGTAAGCTTTATTGCAAAATTATGGTTACAAAACCATACTTCAAAAAAATAGGGCGTCAATGAGAGGTCTAGGTAGCTTTTTTTTACGCCACAATAGAAATTATTGGGAGAAAGGTCTGTGTACGATCCCAGTAAAGAAATCTTTTTCAAAAATATTACTTCTGTATTTAGATTTAATTACAAACAAACTATAAAAACCTATTTCACAAAAATATGTTAAAGGAAAGGGAATTAAACTGGCAGCTCATTCTCGGAAGAAAAGGATATAATTCAAAAACTAAATTCAGAATTCATTTTCGGAAGTTGAAATGAAATTCTTTTGTGTTGTATTGTTGGGGATGAGTATGATGAACTCTTACTAAGAATTTTTTGGAAAATCTTGAATTTTGAGTAGAAATAAACTTTTAGAATATACAACTGTAAGAAGTAAATTTGGGAAATGCAATGAAATTTTGTCCGCAAGCACTGTAAATATTCTTTAAATAAATATAATTTAAATCCTTTAGTCAGGTTCAATGTAATTTAGCTTAAACGATCAAATAAGCTGAAAAAAGCAAACGTTTAATTTTTATTTAATTTGTGTAGCCTAGTTGAATTTTCGTTAGAACTGATCAGATCTTTTCAGACAAATTGAGGAGTGCTGCAGTTGATCTTTGAAGGAATAAATTTAAAATTTGAATATTGCAAAGATGTCAATTTAGTATGCTATCTTCTGCAGTTGATTTTCATTAATAAAGGGTGATTCGAACTGCGTAGTTTTTTATGTTTAAAACATCAAAAAATTAAAAAAGAAGTTTTAAAACTTTACCTTATTGACAAATATCTTACATCAACGTGAAACATCAGAACAATATTGAACACATCCAACTCGATTCTAATTTTTGAATTCAGTCCACTATTTTAAAAACTCGCAATTATAAAATTCTCGGTATATATGCCGTCTTGCTCTACTTTGTAAGCTCTTGACAGAGCGTTTTCAGTCCTGAAATTTTATTACGAATCATACTTTTAGATCATGAGGTTTATATGAGCTATTGGATTCAAAACATCGAAATCCATACAGAAATCAAATTTCTAGCTAGATCAATATCTGAGCAGGAACAGCAAAAACTTTTCTAAAGATATTTGCTTTCATTTTTAAAAACGATGCAATTATTTTAAATACAACCCGAATTGCTTTTGTTGTTTCAAGAAGTTGGAAAAAAATATTTTCATCATTAATTACCTAACGTAGACCAGCAATTGAGATCAGTTGGAATAACAACCGTCGATTAATCAAGTTGGATGTTAAATATACCATTTTGGAGTACTTTTCCTTCCTATTATAACCTGATAAATAATATCAGCAAATATACCATTTATTCAATGTTGACATTGTCGTTATATTATAAAATTGCACAAAATTTCGTAATAAATTCAGCTCATCACATAACTATGCAATAACTATGTCTGCTCAAAACAGTAAATCTGTGGAGTTAGTTTTAGAATTCATAGTTCTGAGGCTTCTATGGGCGCGTAATATGAATATCCCAGCGGTGCTTGGTTTGTCTAGTAATAATTTCTGCCGTTTTTAAATCTGCTATTTTTAAAGCAATCCGCTATTTTAAATTTCGATATCGTCGTTGGCCTACTTTGAATGCTTGATATCAAAATGACTCGTCTGTTTATTGTGCTTCATTGATTCGGCCGATAGAACTTCATCGAAAATAATGCATTGGAATTACTCAATTCCTGCGGAAAAAAATTTAGAAAATCAATTCTTTAAAATTTACAAAATATTTCTTTTCCTAATGTTTTTTTTTTCTCCTCCTATATTCATTTGAATTAGCTTCAAATGAAAATAAAAAATATATCAACAGTATCTTTGATGCGGATAATAGAATGATAGTAAATATTTTTATTATTTTAATGTCGGTTGTGATTTAACGACCGCGAGCATGCCTTGACAACACCGCATATCACGCAATATGTGCTCCTTATAATTAACGTAATGTGGACTATTTAAAATTGCAACGTTAAAAAAATTGAAAAGTTTGAATTCATTAGAATTAAATTTTCTGCCAATTTCGATCGAATGGATTACGTTAGAAGGTTCGAACTCAAAATAAAAAAAATTTTTTACAATAACTATTTAGCAGATTAGAACATACACAAAAACAGAATTTTAAATAATTTTATGTGGCATACGTGATATGTTATTTGCATGCTTTATCGCGTGGCAAGTTCGGACTAATAGTCAGTTTCTCACATATTTTTAAATTGTATTTAAAATTTGACTTAAATTTATGCTGTTTACAGAAAAAAAAAATTATTATCATATGAAATCTTATCGAACACGAAGAAAATAAGTTTTCCGTATATATTCATTGCCTTTCTGTCATATAGGTAAACGGAAGTTTTAGGTTAGGTTTAGAATGTTAATCTGACTAACGTAAGCGATTTAACAATCAGTGTGGTCAATTAAATGGTAGAAAAATAGGCAAAATTGGTTTAAAATTCAAAACAAGATGATAAATATTATCTCAAGCTGTACCGTAAAAAATCAACTTGTTAACGTTCATTTCGACCTAACAAATAATGAGGCGACGCGAAAATCTCTAATAGTTCTTTCATTTGTATATATGTATATATTTTTAGAAGTAATTGGTTATTTTTAGAACAACTAAATGATTGGAATTTATTTTTTGATAGAAGACGCTGACTCAAATTTTTTATGTCATGTGGAATATCTTTAATATTGATGTAGAAGATCTAAATACAAAAAAAAACAGTAATATTAGAATAATGTATTTGAGTAGTTAATTGGGAACCATCATAATTATTTTTTAACTACATATAAACTATAAAAAAAGAACTGAGCCGGATAACGGAAAAAAATTATAAATTCCCAAATATGCTTGTATTGAAAATTACAAAACTGAAATATACATATGCAAACGAAGATTCACATAAATAATCGCAATATAGAGAGCTAATAATTTTTTTCCTGATATAATGGATTTAAAGATATGTAATGTTTAACGTCACACAATTAATTGTTCTCGCTCTTCATTTAAATTTTCCCTTCTGTTATAATTTAAATTTTAGTTAATTCTACTTTTGTTTTATTTTATAATAAAAAATATGCAAAAATAAAATATGAATAATTTTATGTCCTCTGACAGCATCAGAGGTAATAATATCACACAAAATCAATTCATTAAATCATCGACATTGCTTAACTAAAATTTTTGCATTTAATAAATTATTGACCTTTATTTAATAATTATTTATTATTCAATTTAAAATTTAATTAGAATTCGGAAACTATCTTAGCGGTAAGCGAGAGCAACTATTTGCTCAGTTAAGTTTTTTTCATGAGAATAATACAAGGAAATATATTTGATACGTTTATTCCGAGGGGATTTCCCCTACTAGGTTATTTCATATTGTGCGCAAATAAAGATAAAAATTTTATTCTAAACACTAAGTGTTTATATTTACGCTCCAAATTACGAAGACCTGTCCGAAAGACGAATTAAAGGAAAACACTGTCAAACCCTCTGAAGATTAATCGCTGATTGTCGTATACAAAAAGTCTATAAGTTTCACTTTTAGTTCATTCATGAAACTCTTTGCTGATAAATGCACGTATGATTCGAAAATGAAATATTTTGTCCCTTCCTTCTTCATCATATACAGCCTACCTAATCATCTGTAATAATACTAAATATGTTTTAGAACTGAAATGTTTCTACAATAAAAATAGTTAAGAAAATAATTGAGAAGGATTTAATATCTGCGAAAAACATTGTTTGTTAATATTCTGAGCCTGGGCACAAAGATTTACTTTGATTCTACGTTAATGTGACTTCCTGAATCTTATCCAACATTTATATTTTCATCGACAGTACTAAAAGATGTTAATTCTATGCGTTTCATGGTTAAAAGAGAGAAAGGCTGAGATAATGTAAAGACGAGTTATGGTAAAAGATGAGAAAATATTGTTATAACGTGTGAAACTGCCCTGTGTGCTATTAAGAGGGCATCGATAATGCATCCATTTTTTGCTTTTAAAGTTCACACACCGAGACAACTTTTTTTTCAATCTTCAACTTATGTATACGGCAACGCAGACTAGGTATTAAAAATCAACGTTAAACAGAGATAATGAAACTGTGAGAACAATCTCTAAGATGTTTGCAGCAATTATTCATTGAAAATAATCTTATTCCAGCTTAAGCAGCATTCGAAGAAAATGTATGCAAAATTTGGTTTGAACTCTCATTCAGAGAATTAGTGAATTATTAAGAGGATACTTTAATTTAAAGACATTATCGCACAGGTTATTCCTTGCTATTATACCCCATCCTGTAATGTATTAAATGGAAAAGAACAGGAAATATAATCAATCGGAAGTTTTATAAATTTGAAAGTGGACACAATGTCCATAAACGTATTGAAAGCTTAAATCCTCCAAATATTTAAAAATTTTAAGTTACTTTGCAAAATGAATAGAACATTGTTGAATTCCAACCTCAAACTAAATATGCGAACAAACCAAAAACTACTTGACATATTTACAATTAAATAAACATAAAATTAATTAAGCTAATGGAGAGAAGTTGCACAATTCCAATAATAACACGCCTTGAAGAAATACCATGTCTTGGTACGTATTAAAACTCAATATCAATGCTCGTTACAATTTATCGATTAAAAAATGTATGTGTTTTTGTTATTAAAATGTAAAAAGCAAAATATTGGTCCGAGTTTACACTAAATTAATTAAAAATACAATTACGTCAATTATATCTGGTTCTGCAATATAATAGTGGAGAAGAAGGATCATGAATTCCAATTATTAATTTAGTATAAATATATTTTGGTTTCATCGGGAAATTCATAATTTACTCTATTTTAACGCCTACGACAATATTTTCATGCGCATCAACTATATGATCGACAATTTATATCTTAAGCAGAATTAGCATTTTAGAATAAGTTTTATGTAAATAATTTTTCCTCCTTTTTATTGTGAACTCATTTTCTAATATACTATTCCATCTAGTTTATTAAATATCTGAGTGACGAATAAAATGATACCTTTCTAATCAAGGTCATATGAGTGGGTAAAATTTTTGTTTTTAAAACGTTTTGGTTTTCGACTTTTACTATTTTTTTATCGGTTGTCTGTGTTTGCCCACCTTGACCATACAGCAAATAATGAATGTGTAAGAAGTTTTACTATATATTTTTCGTTAAAAAATAAACTTTATACAAACTTTTGTTTTTAATTTATTAGGCAAAAAAGCAAACGTAATTTAAATAAAATTTTGAAATTTAAATATATAACAAGTCTTTTTTAAATGGACCATAATGAAAAATAAACTCATAAGAAAGCGTTTTCGTCGAATTTTGTCCATAAATGGTCCGAACACGAAAAAATAAGAAAATGTGACAAAAACATGTATAAACAAAGATAAACTTGAAGAAAAAGCGTTTAAGATTTACTCGGTATGACCAGGTTCTATTAAAATAGTAAATCAATATAACTTTTGTAAAATGGATTAAATTATTTCTTTAGAAATATGTTAAATATAGGAAAACAAATAATAATTGAATTTATTGAAAAAATAAGAATCGATCAGAAGACTTACAGCAAACTCTTCTTGTCTATTAATTTTATTTGAACCTTTTAAAGTTTATTTCCATCTTTGTTTTCTGCTCCGAAGAGATATTTTACAGAAAACTGTGTGCTTGTAACGAAACATTATATTTCAGTATTTTTGAAGAAAGGAGACTAATGGCTTGAAGATGAAAACAAATACGTTGTTTAAATTTACAAGTTGGTAGAGAGACCTAAAAATCAGTTGATTTCATCGAACATGTATATTTTCAACATCACAATGTATGTAAAATATTAATTATATCTTATGCCACATAAATATTTAGACTGATGGTTATGTGGATATGATATTACTATGTAGATTTAAATGGGTAAAAATATTTTAAACGCTCATCTATTTTACGTGAAATAGTCTTTCTGTATTTCTTAATTGAATATTATTGATTCCCAGTTCGTGGAATTGATTTTCAATTAAGACACGTTGACTAAGATCACTTAAGGTATTAGGAAGGAAGGGTCTCTACAACATCTCTATCAACCTATTTTATATTTGAGCACTATACTATTAAATCGGCTGCATTACATCAGGTACTGCTCATCATGTTTTTAATTAATTTTTAATATTTGAGTTCAAACAAAGTTTGTCCATCGAAAAAGAGAATTGAAGGTTAGGATAGTATCTGGGTGGCTAATTCAAGTTGGTAAAAAATTTGAAAATACTAATGTATCGATAAATTTTTAAGAAAATAATTTTGAAATTTCTGTTTTTTTGAATATTTTTTGCTCTAAATTGAATCTAAAGCCTTTCTAATCGTTTTTAGAACAGCTTATCATTAAAAGAATACCGTAGGCTGGTCCAGTGATAGTAGAGGTGTTAAAATAACCAAAACTGCTGAAAATTTTAACCCCTAATATCTCAAGCCCTTTCTCGTTCGTCTAGAACTAGATTGAAAATGGGCATTGGCATGCAATGAAAACCGTGATGTATCTCATTATTGGTATTTGAACCTCTGCTATCTGACTGATATCAAGATATTTTAACAATTGCCAACAGAGAAGGGAAATATAGAAAAGTTTTATAACAAGATTTTTTTTATCAATTGATTATTAAGACTTGATGCAACTCTATTTAAAATTAGAAAGTTATTTTGTATTTTGAAAATTTACACACTAATAAGAGCGTGTACAGCGATCAGTTTAGAACATCAGGGGCAACACGATAATGAAAAAACTACGAAAATGAATTTTTAACTCATCAAAGCTAATCTTTATGGTCAAATGAGACACCACAACTACAATTATCGATACATTTCGGATTATTTTCAATTCGGAAGCCAGATTTGATAAATTCATCTTTAAAATCAACAACTGAGCCATTCAAATATTTTATTGATAAATTATCTATTAATATGTTGATGCCGCATTCTTTAAATAAACTGATAAAAATATTAATCATACCAATCATCGTTAGTTTGTTTATCCGATATATTAAATTTGTATTTAAAACCGTTACAACCGCCGGGTTCAACTGCAATTCGAAAATATTCGTGATCCTTTAACAGCAATCTCAGCCTCTAGTTTTAGTTTGAATATTGGAACATTTAAGCATGGATTGGTGAATGTCACTGGACATAGTACAGACGATGCCATATATTGCAGAAGAGAATTTATCAATCGCATAATAAAAAACAATTTCTACACATAGGCAACTGGATAATTACTTTAATGATAGCTTCACCTTTGGAAAAATCAAATTTTTAGACAACTAAGATTGACTTAACAATTGCTCAATAAGTGTTGGCAACTTCAGATTGATATATCGCTTGAACACTACCGAATAAAGTCGGAATAATGGCTGCCTTTCTGACATTTTTTTCTCAGTTCTTCTAAAAAAGCATTTTAGTTAATATATCTAATATTTGAGTACTTAATAAACGATGTCGTGCGCGTGCGTGTGCCTATAAGGCGTTGAGAAGTATTTTCGAAATAGCCATAAATGTGCGTATTTTTTTAAGCATGCGGACGAAACAAATAAATTTCAAAACTCAACGATAATTCTCTCATATTGTTCAATAGCGATGGAATTTTACTTATACCATGTATATTTCGTATTTTCCGTTTCACAGAAACGACCGGCCCAGTATTTCACATATCCTCAAAATATTTACGTTTTAACTTTCTTATTAATTTGAACCCCTCAGAGGCTGAAAACCAGATACATTAGACACTAAGAGCCGACCTCAATCGATCTAACATTATTGCTGAGAGTCCTAATATATATGTTTAATATAAATAAAAGCAATCATAAAATTCGTGAATTTTTTTATTCTTCCATAAACATTTAAATATTTTTAATATTATCTTAAATGTCATTTAAATTAATATACATATTTCAATTAAAATTAAACAAAAAAAAGAAAAATAACAATAATTATATTTAAATTGAATGATAATGTGAAATGTAAAAAATAGCCAAAATGAAGTCCTATTTTCTTCTACTTCCACATAAAACCGTCCTTTTCAACCTTCTCTTAAATCATAATTTAAAAAAAACTATAAACCCCCCGAAGCACAGATTTATACAAAATAAAATATGATGTTGCCAGTTATTAAATTAGCAACGCTAGAACCACGATGAATTAATCCCATACCCTCAGTCGCTATAATTGATTTTAAATGAGTCTTGATGTTAACTTAGATTTCAAATTTTCATGAAATGCCTAAAATAATCCTCAGTTTGAACTTTTGATCATATTTATATGTATGCTGAATATATATTAACGATAAAAAATAATATATGATTAATTTAAAAACAAGATTAAATAAAGGTATTTTTCATAAATTTTAAATATCGATCTAAAACACTCAACTATCTTTATTATAATAAAAAGTAAAAAGAAATGCATCTTTTAGTTGAATTGTTTCAAAATGTGAATTATAAAGCGTAAATTTCCGAACTTTTGTGAAAGCACAAGTGCATATTTATCGACAATCAATTCTGAACAATATTCTCATAAAATATAATTTTTTTTAAATTTAGTTTTATTATGAAAACATTAAATTTTACATATCATAATTTTTCTCTGGGCGCAATTATTGCATCGATTCTGGAGTCTCGCCAAATGATAACAGAGCTGATTTCAATGGTTTTTATATAAAAAATAAATATTATTAGCGATTTCTCTTGTCAATTATCATATTGATATCTCTGGTTTCTTTTCGATCCATTTAAGTTTCCTTCCTTTCTTTTTTAAATTGTATCTCAAAGACGATGAGAAATTTCTATAAACCTCAATAATTTAAGATTTATCTTGAATCTATGAAGCTCATTTCTTGTTTTATAATAAGATCGTACATAACAATATTAATTATCATTTCTTATTAATTAAATTTATCAATTGGGGCAGGATTCTACTGATTTTTGGGGATAGTCCCTTTTTTCGAACCTTATGAATTCAAAAACTACAATTCTGCATAATATAAAGGTAGATATTGACATTCAATATCAGTCTGCCCAAAAAATCTTGTATGAGGAATTATAACATTTTTTTTAACAAATAATTGGTGATTAAACGTAATAATCCTAGTATCTCACTTTAATTATGATTGAAAGTACAATAAATTTTATGCACTGGATGAAAAAAAAAAGTTTCATCACAATTCACATGCAAAAAAATGATATAACTATCTTTTTAATACTCTATTTAAATCCACTTACCTGAGCTTTTTTTCGATACATTTCTGCTAAATTGGAAGAAAAAACTAATTTATTCTTCATATAAGAACTGAGTTCAAAAAGAATTAAACACACAGTTATCAAATATTATATAATCAATGATGGATATTACAATATATAGATATTCGAATCTCTTAATAAAGAGTTCAAATAATGTGGAATAAATCTTTTAAGATTTGGATGTTATAATGAAAAAAAAGACAACAGTTTAGTAAGTTTGCCTGAAGTATCATTCTATATACAATTAACGACATATTAATGAATAGTCTTGGGCCTATGTTCGAATCAAAACTCTAATAGTCTTAAATTATCTTATATTTTATAAAATATTATAACGATTTATCTTTGGAATAATGTTCGAATAAAAAAACCTTTCACCGCTGAGAGTACTTTAATATTTCGCCGTATTTATACATTTTTAATAGATGATAGATTACTGATATTTTAAAACTCTACTTATTAATTAATTATGTCTTTTATCCCAGATTATCTTTTATAAATTTAGCATTTATTGGGAGGCATAGACTATTTCAATTGCTCAGTTAATAATTACAGTTTGGAGCCGATAATTTCATTCATTTTCGTAACCTAAATTTACATACAAGGTTTTAAGAAGAATTTGGACCAGTCGAATTATTATAATTATGATTGTCATTTTCGAATATATGTATTTGCCATCAATTCCATATAATCACTTTATACTTACGTAACACCAGTAATATATTAAATATATATTCTTATCTTTTGCGGGCATATTTCTGTTCATGAAAATTTGTTTGATAAATGTTTGATTAAGAATACTACTACGCTTTAATGATGCTTCTTAACTGTATCATTTTTAGATTTATATAATATTAATACAAATACGATATTAATATTTTGCTTAAAATAATGCGAAATCTACAAAAATATAAATATTCTAAACTTAACCATCGAAAATAATGAATTGAAATTCATAAAATGTTATATTATTATCATTAAACAATACAATTTCTTTCATAATATATCAATTGGCCAAATTCGTGACTTTCAGGCAGAGGGCACCTTCGCAATAATAGCAAGATATAGCATATCGATTAGTTGAAATATATTTCTACCATAAAAATTAATATAAATCATCTTTTTCTTCACTAAAAGTAGAGATAACTAATCTGCTTTCTGAGAAACATCTAATTTTGACATTTGCGCAAGTTTAGAAACCATGCAGCTCGGTAAAAATATACTATGAATACTTTCTGCAACAAAGAATTCCAACAAATAAGGTAAATTGGAGGGCCTGGTAGAAATGTTGAAATCGATCAAGGTACATTTTGAAAGGGTAAATATAACAAAGACAGATTTTTTTGATTGTCAATGGAGACTTTGTGTAGTGCACCCCTATAACACAAATAATACATTACCACAGTTTAATAAAGGGTTCAAGTTTCGTTGATACCGATAACATTGCCTCAAATTCTACCCGCATCAAAATTATATCTGACTGATGGAAATCTTATAACAAATTGGGTTTTTGCTTTTAAATGTCCACCTTTTGTATAATTTCGTTGATTTTAAGTTTAGCTCTTACGCACAACTATCCAAAGCACATGAGGCAGGTTAAATGGACACGTTTGAGTGCTAACTTTTAAGAGAATATTCGCCCTTAAATCTATTTGTATCCGAATGTTTTATATATTGTTTCATGATGATCGGGTAAAGATTTGCTTGAGTTATTTTAAAAATATGCCTCGCCGAATAAATGAGAAAAAAAATATATTAGGTGATTGTATATCTACGGTTCGATTCATATTTATATTTTGTTAAATTACGATACGTTTATTATAATTTCAAGGGAACTCAAATTTTCGATTTAGGTAAATGTATCAATGTCAAACAAACTGGTATATATTAAAAAAAACGTATTAAAAAAGAGACTGTGTTAAATAAAAATCAACCTTACATTTTGCTTTGATTTAATTTGGTTTATTCAAGGTATTTAGCGTTCTATAGTTGTTGAGTAAACTTTTGCTTATTTTTTGGTATAAGATAACACATATCTAATCGATTACATTAATCAATAGATCAAGTTTTTAATTAATTTAGCTATTATTAGATACAGTTTATATCAGAGATTTTTTTGTGAATTTCATAAACTATAAGTTTATCCTAACGAATTCATGTAATATTAGTGAATTTTTTACCCTGCCTATATTAATATCGGCTGGAATATTTCGTGTTTAACTTAATTTAATAAAATATATATGATTTTATCACGTACGCACACATGTATTTTTTTAGTTTATCTTTCATCTTGCCAAATTTTCGAAAACTTGATTTATCGATTTGTGCATATAAAGATTATTTTATCGTATCTTTAAAAGGGTATCAGAGGAACAAATCTTTCCTATTCAGAAAAATAAAACGAAAAGATTACCTTAGATGATTCTTCTCGGATCAAATATTATTAAATTAAATTAATTTATGACTGAAAACTTGATTTACTCATGTTATTTATTTGATATATAGTTTCCTGAATCTTTCAATCGTTAAAATTTTTAATTTTAGTACGCAACGAGTTAAAACATATAAGTTTCCATACCAGTTTAATATACGTGTGAGCCGAACTATTTTTGAAAAGTACCACTTTATAAAATTAAAAAAAATATTCTAGCTTTAAACTCAAATTAACAAATAATATAATATATGATTTATATATATTAAAATTTCGCTGAAATTTATTGTTGAGTTCCACAAAAGAGAAGTTCAACCATAACTTACATTGCGACAAAATCGATAAATTAACATAAATTTGAAAAATCTTTGAGTCTCTCTATTATTTTATCTTAAACTTCGCTAAGAAGGTTAAGGCTTTAAATATAGCCAGCTGAAGTTGGGAAAAAAAAACATCTCTAGATATTTGATTGCACGTTTGAAAAATTTATAAAAATAAGTAAATTTGAAAATTAATAAAATTTAGTAATATATATAATTTTTTATCGATTTTCATATACATAGAACATAAACATACACCTAGAAATCTAAACTGCTAAGCTGAGAAATTTCTTATTATTTTACGGAATTTTAATTCTTATAATTTTTATGGCAAGGTGCTGAATATTATTATATTATTACTTTTCATTATTAATAAAGTTATTTCTGGAAGTTTCACAGCTATTCATTCTTTGATTTATTAAATATTATCCGTTGTTCCAGAGTATTGTTTACGATGAGTTAAATAATCTTTTAAATTTCTAACATAGATAGCCGTATTCAATCGTAGCCATCACATAGAATTCAAAACAGTTGAGAAAAAAATATTACGTGCAAAATAAATTGGATGATGGGATCTTAATTGAAATATCAACCTTATTACTGAAACTATCTACCGTAGTAGATTTCAAATTGTCAGTAATATACCTTAGCAAAGATGTTTTATCAAAATATTATAAATATTGCAGTTATTTTCACACTTGCCCCCTTATATAATTATTTTAAATGATAATTTTCTGTTGAATAAAGGAGCCAGAATGTTTCAAAATAAACGTAAAGGTTGCCAGCATTAACAATAAAACTGCCTTGTTTGGCCATTTAATCGTTTTTTATTTTATTCTCTAAAGGCATTTAAGAAATCATATTATTTATATTTAGGCAAGCTAATAAAATATTTTTATAAATTTAAAGTGTAATGTCCAACATATTTTAAACAAAGCAATTATTTACTATAGGTAATTGTGATTCAGAAATGATAGAACCTTAAACAAAACTGTATATAATATAACTTTGAGCTGCGCCCATCTGGCTTGCCGAGCCTAACTAAATAAATTATATGTTCGTATGAGCTTTAATTTTTTCGAATAACCATATTAGATATCAGATTTTGAAATTTTATTATTAGAAATGCCTGAAGCTATGTGCCGGATACGTTTAAAATGCAGAATTTTTTTTTGTATATTTCTTTCTTCTAAACTCTATATTTATTGTCTATTTTGATATAAAATGTATCTGGTAGATTCCTAAAATCTATTATACTGCCTTTAATAGATAATTGTTCCGTGTTGATTTGTGACAAAAAATTTCAATAGAACTTAACACAAACAGGTCATCAAGAAATAGATAAAAACATTTTTAAAAATTTATTCATAAAGAAAAGTTGAACGTTAATATAAACAAGCCATAGTTTTAATCAAGCCCCAGAATAATATCAAAGTTAGTAGCGAAATATGTATCTGCTAATTTAACCTGTCATCAACTGATTGAAACGTTCCAGATACTGAAATGATTTTTTAAATATTAGTTTATATTTTTTTTATTATAATTTAAATTTACAGATATATTTCTATTTAGAAGTCTTGTATTTATATATTTTTACAAAAAAATTTGTGAAATTTTTTCTGAATTAATTTTATGGCGTTAATAGGATATGAAAAACTCAATTAATAATAGACCGTCTAGTTTTGGGCTATAAAGAGATATATATATTCAAGAAAATATTGTATTGCTTAAAATTTCATTTTATAATTATAATTCTATCAAGTAAAAGTCATGTTGATAAAAAAAATATTATTGAGTGAATAAGAAATTGTCTTCATCTTATCAGAATACATTAAAATATTGTAGATGGGTGTCTGTCATAATTTTTTTTATGAAATTTTAAAATTTACCTCACATAAAGTATATTAAAATTAAGTATATCCGATTAAAATTTACATGATTATTATTGTGTTGTGAGACTGTTTTACACAACGTGCAGATTATAAATTCTTGTGCCCCCCATTAATATATACATTACATAAAATATGAAAATTTAGGTGTTGTTTATGCGAACTCTGAATTATATTTAACAAGCCAAGCGGGAAAGTGTATTAATATATTTACAATAGCTTATATTACTTATAATGCCATCCTATCCGAAAGAACAAATATTTTTTTTACCTTATAGATTCGATAGTTATAACTTGAGAATGGCTTGGCTCAGTTATGAAAATGTAAAACTAATTTATTACTATAAATAATGCTTATCTTCATATTTTAAAAATATAGAAACAATATTAATTACATTCATTGGCCCATTTAATCATTTTTTTAATAAAAATTATTCTGTTTTCGCGTTTTCTTTTTTTATTAAAAGGGAATCTGCAATGTTTTTCACGAATTGCGTATTTATTATTAATTCATCTAATTTTATTATTTCCTATAATATAGGTTCATTTTATATAGATTTCAGTGATCCACTGTTAAAAAATGTAAGATGAAATTGTATCGCTGAAAATTTAAGAAAAAGTATAAAAATTACCATAAATTTTATTAAAAGGATAGGAAAATTCTTTTTTTGGCATTAGCCATAAGAATTACGTATGTTATAATCTGATGATAGGGCGGGGAGGGTTTAGAACTAGGATTAAAAAAAAAATGAAATATATATATATGAGAAGAATAATTATTAGATAATCAGTAACACATTTTGGCATACAGATTTTAGCCTCTACCAGCAATAAGGGTGTTAGCCAGTGTTGATATATTGTATAAATGATATAATAGTATCCGTTTCATATTACCCGCCCCATAAATTTTTATCATTATTTTTTAAACTAATTATATGAAATATACCTCAAATTGGAGGGAATATGTTATTTTTACAGCCATGCCATGCGCTCACACTTTAATTTTACTTAAAGATTAGATATGAAAATCATAGCCATGTGGCCTACATTCTTAATGTATTTTGTAGAAAAAATAAAATATAAGAGTATCTATAAAACAGTTTATAACTTCGAATTATTTTTACTTTAGTAATTATGAATTATTTAAAATTCATTTGCTACATTGAAAGCCAGATAAAAAAAGGTTTATTAAGAGATGTCTAGTTTTAAATCTTAAACTAGAAACTTTATTCCTTGCTACATTCTACGAATTATTAAAAATTAGGCAATAATTTAAGATATGGGAGTTTCTGTTCAAAATATTTCATTTTGCAGTAAATAAACTAAGTTGACGAATGAAAAAAAAATATTTTTAAGGTCAGTGTTAAAATAAAATTTTTTAAATTCTTACTCGTTTATTCAATATCAAAAAAATTTAGCTTACATTTAATTGTGATTTCTAAATACCAAGCTAGTCCGTTTTGATATTATTATGGAAAAAGTATTTATGCAATTATTTTCCTAAATCGTTTCTAATTTTGTTTTAAAAAAATTTTATAGTATTAACATTGTATGATATTTTATTAACAAATCATTCAGTTCTCTATTGATGGTAGAAACATCAAATCTACATAAAACAACATCCTCATCTCTTTAAAGACGCGATTTTACAAAAAAATATATACAAGCTATGTTTGTTTTATAACTATTTTTAAAATGTTGGCTTATTAAATTAGAATACTGGCTAGAATATTCAGGATTTACATTAGAAATATTGGCAGCAATGAATTAAGGCAAGGACACGGGCGAATAATATTGGCATACGCTTTGATATCCTCTGTTCAAACAGATATGCAAAATTTGAAATTATTTTAAGAGTTTAATCGACGAGTGATAAACTATTCGAAAGGATTTTAACACATATTAGCGAAAGCCCACAGTCCTGAAACTGTGTTGGGAGGAAAAAGACGACTGGGCTTTTAGATTGAGTCACAACGATATAAAAATAATTAAAATGTCATTATTTAAAATTCAAATAGATATTACTTCGACAATTATATGTTAAAGATAAGGCTTTTGTTAAAGTGTTGATATAGATTTAGTTTTATTACGTTCAAATTATTTCTGATCACTTTAATGAATTCATAAATCACATAAAAAAAATTGTTAAATTTATGATTTACCAATTGTAAAATCAAAATTTTATTGGAAAATAATTTGAAAAAATCCATAATGTTAAATCAAGGTAATTTTTAACTTCAACTTATTTGGTAAAGTTACATAAGATACAACTAATGCATCGAAAAAATTTTTTGTATTTATTTAATAGCGAAATTCAAATTACTTTAAAATATAGATTTTAACCACCCATTCCTTTTTAAAATATAAAATTATTTATTTAAATGGAAAATCTTTAATCTTCTCGATTTTATATATTAACACAATCATATTCTATTTGAGATCTGCAATACGCTTCTTACATAAAAGATATAAATAAATTATTAATACCTATAAAAAAACATTTTTTTTATTTTTCAAAATCATTAAGCAATTTTATCTGATTAGATATAATTTTATATTTGAATTTTTTTTTTAAATGTTTATCATATCGTTTTTTTATACTTACAAATTTTATCGCACAATATTAATCGAAAATTAATAGGCATCATCTTATATTTTTTTTTTAATACAAACAAACTATTATAAAGAGTAATATGGGATTTTCTAATAATATGTAAAAGTGAACTTATATGTAAAGTAATTGTTGTCAAAGACGATCAAACTAAGGTCACGCATACACATATGTTTTTTAAACAACATTTTATAAAAATATCGCCTATATCGTGAAAAATAGAAATTATTATCTGAGAGCTTCATGTTTACGTATTCGATTTACTTGATTTCCAGTATTACATAACAAAAACATAAACAAAATATATGGTCCATCCTTTAAGAGATTTATTCTTTTTCAATAATCTTAAAATTTAAGTCGAACTCTTTGATCTAGTCTTTATTTCAATTGTTTCTTTGATGTATAGGATTTATGTGTCTTAATGCATTTTTTACACAGATAATTATGTATTTTTGTAAAACTGTAGAAAATATCGCAAATGTAAATATTTAATTAATTTTGGCTGCCATTAATAAAATTAATATCCTCATAGCTTGTGATAACGCCATCATTATATTTAGAATCTACATAAATGATCGAGAGACATTGATCAATTTCTTCGTAAACATTTTTGTGTTTAATATCCATATTGGTATTGACTGAATTTTTATTTACTAATATAATCCCTAATATTATACTTTCGTCATAATTTTGATATCCTGTATATAACGATTCTAAATTTATGGCATTTATATCATTAGAGGGAGTCGACATATTGTCAAATTTATCAATGTTAGAATTTTTATTTTGAAAAGATGTATAATAATTATTTTGGTCTAAATGGGAAAAACCTTTATAATTTTATGTAACATCGTGCTTATCTAAATATACTATATTGCTTTTGCAGTTAATAATACTACTCAATATATTATCATCAGCATCGCTTGGGTAGAGAAAATATTCTATATTACGACCTTGAATATATTATTTCCTAAAAACAACCTTTTTTACATTTGAATATATTTGATATTTTATTTCTCCTATTCTTTCGAATATTATGGGCATTTGTGATTTTCTTCGCATTATACCTTATTAACTTACTAATCTATTTAGTTTCTTCATAATTAACCTAACACTTGCCAGAATAAGTATTATAAGAAATATGATAAAAACGGCTACTATAACAAATTTAAGCATAACGTTCTTAATATTATAAACTGAATAAATATATACAATTACCATTTTTGTAACAGAAAAAGCCAGAAAAATTATGTAAGCAATTGCAAAGTATTTTCCCCTACCGATTATATAGTGAATTTTACTCTATTTAATATACATTTTCCATAATGACAAAAATATTTACAATTTATTTGACATGATTGCCCAACAAAAAATTGAGAAATACAAAAGCAGATTATTTTTGAGTTTTCTCTTTTTGGAACTAAATTTAAAATATATTAGCGAATACTGCCATGAATGCAGTGGTTGTAATATCTACTATTAAGGGTTTTCATATCTAAAAGTAATATCTTACACAATATACATAGTGTTTTATTTAAGGTGCAATATTTACCGAATATTCCTTCCCCACAAAAGCAGTATATTTTTACATATTCCTTTACTTAAATAAATTACGCATACAACCATAAAAGGAATAGTTTTATACTCTTGCTCTATTGATGAGCATATTTTATGATTCCATAGATTGTAATCTATATGTTATGCCCCTAACATCGTAACATATAAATATGAGTGTTGTAATAACAAAAACACGTTTATTACAATGATATATAGTAATGTACCATTTTTTTTTAATTTAATCAGGGTGACCTAAAATTTTGAGTTTCAGCTGCTAATTAGCTTAAACGGTATTCCTCAGTAAAAAAAATGAAATATCCTAGTTTATTTTTTAAGAAAATCTCATATCTTAGTCGACAAAAAACGCGAATAAAAATATTCTTATTAACTATCTATATTTTACCATTTGAATCTATTTCTTAATAGAACCTACGCCCTTTAAAAGCTAATCATAATATTTTTCTTACTATATGTTTATTATCTACGAATAATAATAATATAAAACAAACTTGAACACTGTTTGCGTGCGAATATTATTCTACATAGAATATGTTGGGATAGTCAATGTTTAACCGAAATTTTAAATTTAATTAAGGATAAATTAAATTAGTCGCACTGAAAACTTTCAATTAAACTAAAGGATACAGATTTATATATATTCGGTAATAATCCTGTGCATTTTCTAGCGTTAAATATATTTATTGGCTTTCAGTGGACAAAAAAAATATTATTTATCTTTAAAACTCAAAAATTATATGATGATTGAATATTTCACTTTTAGTTAATAAATGCCAAATTTTATGGAACTTTAGTGGATTGATTTAACGTGCCAAAAAATTTAAACGAAAATTTAATTTTAAAAACTTTTTAGTCTCAAAAAAATTAACGACATGTTTTCAATAATAACATTCTGAAAAAATGTGATAATTACCAAGCCATAATTATTTTTTATTTCCTTTTAATATATTTTATTGTTCTAAATATATACAAAAAATCAATTTTTTTATGATTTTTCAAATAATTATTATATAAAATAGGCTTTTAAAGATATATATAATGGAAGTCATTTACGAGGGGCTTCAATAATTTTTTATGTAGTTCCAAAATCTATATTGCAATCATGAAATGATATTCTTCAATAATATTTGTATTTAATAAAAAATGTTATGGGTAGGTGTTTGTGCAACTGATATTATTATAGGCCTTATATTTTTAATCGTTAAACACTTCTATATAGTACTGAATTTTGATAAAATTTATATTAGTAATTTTTTATGTGACTTTTGAAGACTAAGCTTTTTCTTCTACACTATGATTTTTTCCATTTAATTCAATGCCGAAACGCGGTGAGTATGAATGATATATTGAAAAATGTTAAAAATCATTAATATTAAATATTCGAGTCCAAAACATTCTATTTCCATAATTAGTCTTTTTATTTTAATGTTATTTATTACTCACTTTGTTGTATTCTTCGTCAAATTATATCATTGTCACTTCCATCATCTTGATGTAAAATATGTAAGGATTCTAATCTTATTATTTTCGATCAGGCCATTAGACACAATATACTTGATTAAACTGGGGAATTAACAAATAATAGCCCTACTAAAGGCTCTTGTTTAATTATATTCTTATTTCTTTTAAATAAATGATACTTCAGCATTAAATTGACCCTTGTCTATATATTTTGACAATTATAAAAAAATAATTTTAATATTTTTATCTTTAATGTTTTTTAACATGACTCATCGCTTTCTTAATTAAAATTTCTTCTTTCTCCAAAAATAACTTTTAAGGAAGAAAAAGGATAAAAAAATGTAAATTTTTGTAATTATCAAATAAATATTATTATTTTAAATAAATTTTATAAAGTTGCTTGTATATTCTTATTTATAGTCAGTCTGATTAAAAGTTGAATTTCACATCAACAGCAATTTAAGCCTATAATAGACATAAGTAGGAATAGTTGTTAAAGAAATAATTTTAAAATGTCATTATTTGGTGCAATTTTTTTATAGATTTTTTGTTTCATGAGAGAAAATAAAACCTTATACATAGGTTGCAACTAAAGTATTCGTGTCAACATGAAACAAAGACATTCAACTATTATATAAGCCCTAATTGAGTTTTGTAATATATTTTATAAATCTGCCTTATATTCAATTCAATTTTAAGATTTTAAAATTTTATTAAAAAGTTGAATAATACTATCAAAATTATATTAAAATAGCGATCTAATACAAAATATCTTGTGATTTACAATTTTATCAAGATCACAAGTCTCGACACTCTTTTTAATTTTTATATTGATATTTCATTAAAAAATTATAATTATGAATAACAAATTATAAAAAATTTAAATTAAAAAATAATAAAAATATATTTAGATTATATTTTTCGTTAAAGTTAAAACGATAGAAAATATATGTGATGAAAATAGTGGTTTTAAATGTGTAATTACCTTCATCAATGACCTGTAGTAAAATTTTTACTGTATTTTTACACCAATATCCATTTATTCTTGAATATTTGACTTTTTGTATTTCTTCTAATTTTTTCGCAATCAAACTTGTATCGTTTTCTTGATATGAAAAATAGTCAAATCTAAATTTTAATATGATTATTCTACCTTATTTCATAATAATATTCATTTGGAACAAAATTTTTTATAACCGTAAGTTTTTTTAAAACATATTTATTTTGAATTATGTAAAGTAAAATATCTTCATTATTTCTATATAGGTAAGTAAATGTTAAATTAGTCGTAATAATATTTAGATTCTAAATATTTGAATTGCATCTATACCGATGTTGAATCTATATAACCAAGCAAAAATAAAAAAAAAGGAATTATGAATATATTTTCCTTTATTTTTGATATATTTATTAAAACGTCGGTCTTTATTTACAATAAATTCTTCAAGATGAGTTTCATAACCTATTATTCTATATTATTCTATAAATATACTCTTTGGCTTCCTTTAAACTTGATTGACGTTGCAGTGTAAATTTAACTTCAAATAAAGTAATATATTGCTGGGAATATACTTTTTTTAATCTTAATTTTAGAATTAATAATGATACATGATTCGGATATTTAGACGGATATTTGTTGAACTCAGAGTATAATTATACCGGCCATCAATATTCTGACGTTTGCAGTAAATTTTTAGGATTGGTATCAGTTTTGTATTGCTTTTCTCAGAGGTTTTCATAAAAATGACATAATTTTCCTGTTTAATTTTTAAAAAATAAACAATAATAATCTATTAAGTGCAAAAAGAATTGAACTATATTTTTTTTCAATTAATATTCTTTATTTCGTCATAAATATTATTTAAAAGTTTTATAATTCTTTATACACATTTTTAAGTTATAAAAAAGCAGTGTGAAATAATATATGCTTTTATAAATCGATTTTTCGATTCATACTTTCTCATATATATCAATTTATAAGCATTTTTAATTGATAAAAAGTGAAAATGTTTGCTTCCAACTCATTTTTGCCTGGTATTTCTCAACGAATACATTTTAACAAAAATTTATTTGGGAAAATTACATATTTTGGATCGATCATTTATCTGTGATGATTTTTATGAATTAAAAATGATTTGAAAAGACTATAAAGCTCTGCAATAGATTGTAATGATTTTAGATTCTATTCCAATATAGATTATAATTTTCTTTAAAATTTTTTTAGATAATACAGTAATAAAACATATTTACAAGCCGCATTTTCCTGAATTAAATTATTAAGATATTGGAAAAAATATTATCATAAGAGGTTCTTTTTAACATTTAAAAAGATATTAGAATTTATTGCAATTCATTTTTAATAATTATAAAATATTTCTACATACATTTCATCTCTTTTTCGAATAATAATTGTCGTAATCTTATCAAATTGTCACTCAATATATTAATGCTTGTATTTTTTAAAGTAGGACATCATGGTAGAATATAAAAAATTGAGATTATTTGAATTCAGCTAAACATCTGTAACATTAAACTGGCAGGTGTCAATGGCAAGATTAATATTTTACTAACATAATGCATAAAATCTCGTCCTCGCGTAGATGTTAATTTCGACAAAAGCAACATATGATATTTATTTTCGCACTTTAATCCAAAAAAATAATTGCGAAAACTAATTCTTCTTATAATTACATAATTACGAATTTTATAATGATACATTTAAATACATTGTATTGTTTAATAATATAGAATAAATTTAAATATATATTGTTTCGAAAAATAGTTACAATTTTGGGAAAATTAAGAATCTTTGTAAAATGATAGCAGATTTGTGGGTTCTTCTGATTGTAGGATATTCGATTAAAATATTGAGGGATTTTAGTTTTATGTGTCGAATTAACTGGAAGAAGTCCGAATGTCTGATATGCATTGCTTAAATGTTAAAATAAAAATACCTCGTCATTTCATTTATATATATTTGAAATATTTTGATATTCAAAAAAAAACTCACCTAAAGGTTATTTTTAATCGTAATTAAAAATTTGTATTAGTAAATGTATTTTTCTACAGAAATGGAGTATTTATTTCAACTCATAATATGGAAAATATAATTTTTAAAATTGTAAAGGCCTATTTTTTTCAGAAATATATTAATTTAATGTTCAAACTAACAATGTATTTTGAAATAATAAACTATCATCTTATTATATATAAGATAGCAGACATATTATATAATTGGAAATTAAATTTAGGTTATGACTTATTTAATATTTAAACAAGAATATGAAATTTTAAAAATTTTAGAATTTTAATCTATTTCATTAGCAAGGATTTCTATTGATAAGCATTGCTAAACAATTTATAAAATATTATAAAGTTAAGTAATTTTCAAAATATATAAAAGGTATAATAAAAAAGTTTTTTTTATTATTATGGTAGTCTTATAACACAATAATATTTTCATAACGTACATTGGCATAAAATTGATGATAGACCATAGACTGTGGGGTTTTTATGATTATATCTTTTCCACGAAATTAAAATTTGCTATTTAAATAAAGAAAATTTTTCAATCTCCTTAATTTTCACAATCAAATTTGTAGATAACATGCATTGTGGCACTGTTTATACTCTTGCGTATAAAAATTTATGTTTTCATCGATTGATAAGCTTAAGAAGAAAAATAATACTATTCCTTTTAGTTTAGCATAATGGATATTAATCCAATTTATTATCAAAAAAATTTCTGTGAAGTTTTGAAATATTAACATTTAAAACCACATATCCAGAAGATATAACATTTAACTTAACATAAATGGTGAAAACTATATTATTATTATCAAAATGAGTCAAGAATAAAAATAGTAACAAAATAATATGAAAATAATTTGATAAAATTAAAATTCTTGTACAACTGATAAAATTAATTTAATCAGCAAAATTGTTTAAAATATAATTTATATAGAAAAAAGTTTAATGAATATATTTGAGTTTTTTTATTTTATTTATGCTCACACGTATGCTGAATTAACAATTATGTGGATTAACATAGTAATATTAATCATAACACCCTAAAATCTCAATTAATAATTATAATTGTTAAATATTATACCTTTACTCGGCCATTAAATTATTGAAAATAAATATGAAGGAGTAGCTATTTTTATGTATTTTTGGTTCGAACTTAATTTTAGAACACATATTTGAATGCATAATATATCTCATTTTTCTGAAGCAGATAAATGTTTTACTAACCCCGTTTACAACATTAAAATTATATCATTCTCATATAATTTAAAAAAGTATATATCACAAGACCATTCTTAGGCGAAAATGGAAATTCAGTAATTATTGCAAATATTTTCTATTTAGAGTAATAAAGTTTTGTATACATGAGGTGCATTTGAGATAGTAAAATAATTATATATCCCAATTTTATTGTAAAATTAATTATATAATTTATAAAAGACAATTATTTGATATGATAAAATAATTGAAAAGCAATCATATGCTAATAAAAAAGCGGAAAAAAAATACTAAATTAAAATTTCGCAAAGAGAAATTAATTTAATTGTATTGACATTTTATTTATATTTTGTTCTTCTAATATTAGACTAAAGCAAAAAACTAAAATAAAATGTTCAGCTATAAATTTTTGGGCTTTTATAATCAATATAGCATATATGTGCGTATATTTATCGTAGTGATAACTTTTTTAAGTTTACTTTATATATTTTACTAACAATAAGATATATTTGTATAATTTTCTTAACTAATAGTGCATCTAACATTATTATCTGCGCCTTTGTTTCTCGGTTTCATAAAATATGTTCAAATAAAATTAAAATCAACTAATAAAATGTTGCAAATTACTTTTTAGACAGAATATTTTTAAATATGTGTACCTTGTTAATTTATATAAAAAAAAATAGGTTTAATAAATTATTTGAGTTTTTTAAGTTTTTTCAGCAAATTATGTACATATTTATTTTAATTTAGAAAACTGCTTTAACTGCCGGGATCAATTTCACTCTTAAAGTTACCACGGTTTAAAAACTGAGTGTTCTAAAATCATTTTATATTTCAGCGAATATGTATTATTTTTCAACTATTTGAGTATAGTACATAATTTTTTTTCAACAAAAATATCATTCATAAGAGCATAATTAGGTCAGATCTCGCATTAACTGAAACTGTAGGGCGGAAAAAATTCGATCTTATCACTATCTTTTGGTTTTTGTTTTTAGTTTTATAATTTATATAGATAAATATGCCTATTTTCCTTGCTGAAAAATGCAGTCCTTGTCTCATTTGAATCGGATAATTCGTACTTTATACCAATTACGCTGTATTTCCCTATTTAAATACATTTTGAGGATTTAAATATTTGTATACTAATGGAAGGAATCTTTTTATAATAAAAAAAGACCAATCGAATAGGATCATGCTATGTATTTTCCTATATTTTCCTAAATTTAATTAAACTATTTATATGGCTTAACATTAATTGCACAATATTCTACATTTCTACTTTTAAGATATAATTATTTTCAACGGAAAAAAATCATAAAGGCTATAAAAAATAATATCATTTACCCGCATAATGTTATTTTTATCCAAATTTGTATCATGCTTAAATATTAGAATTTCGTTGAGCTTAAAATATCTTTCATCATGCTGTTTTCAATTTTTTGTTTATTTTTATTTTAAATAAATAAATTATGACTGATTGATAGATTGCACGACTCACAAAAATATATAAGCAGAATAAAGCGAATTTAAACCACATTTACATAAATTGAAAAAGTGTGTAAATGTTTTTACAAGTTAAATTTATAATTTTCATAAAGCTTAGGGTTAAAATTAATTAATGATGAATGCAAAATTACTTAAAATTATCAAATTACACGATTAAAATTTAAAAATTCTATTGCCTAAACCAAATCTGAAACTTTTTTTTAATTTGATACGTTAAAAATGCATATCAGTAGATTTCCAACTAATATCTTCAATAACGTTATAATTTTTAAAAAAAATTCATTGAATAAAAGGAATTAAAAAAACGACAACAGATATTTATTTAATTGAATTCCCATTTAAAAATAAAATATTTGTTAAAACCATTACATTTTTGCCCTTAAAATATGTCATAATGATATGAAAGTATATTTTCCTGTTATTTTTTCTTCTTTTAAAAAGCTTGGTTGATAAAAACTGGCACATATTTCATGTATTGTTGATTTAAATATAATAACAATATATCTAAAAAGTGAACGTTTTCCTGTTAAACCAGGCATATGTTTAAAAATCTTATAAGTATAAAAATGAAGTGTGACAATAAAAAATTAAAGTTGGGAAAAGAATAGAATGAATTTTTTTGCGACTTAAATTGTTTAGGGGAAAAAATATACAGTAAGAATCTACATATATTACACAAACAGCAAAATCACCTGTAAAGAAAATTAATGAGATACCTATAATGTAATGGTACAAGGTTAAAACAGGTTGTGTTTTATATTTTATCATCGAAAATTTATTTTTAATACTTATAGAAAATTTTTAAATTAACGAATAATAATTATTGTAAATATCTCTTAGACATATTTTCAAAAAATATGGAAATTTCGTCAAACCGAATACTTAGATGCCTATTGATCCTTTAAGTAAATGCTAAAATTGAATTCCAAATCAAATTTAGAATTATATAATATAATTTTTATATATGTTAGAAATAAACTCATCAAAAATTTATTCCAATGTGCAACAGTTTATAATATTCCGTCAGAATCATAGTACAAAATATTAATACATAGAATTTTTTAAAATAGATGAGTTAATATGTTGATTTCTATATTACGTTTTATAAAATTGTATGACTGAAAATGAGCATAGTATTTATAATAAATAGTTTTAAGCTTAAAGTATTAAACCATAAATGATCAACATTCAAGTAAGAATGTCGAACTCAATAATTAGTCAAAATTATAAAATATTAGGATTATTTGCTTACCAGGTTTTACATATTTTCTTAAAAATGTATTTTATTTCATGATCATAAAAAAATTTATATTTACTCTTGTTAAATCGAAAAATTAATAATGTAATATAATTTATATATTTCAATATAATCTAGATTTCAAAATTTTTACTTCATGGTTACTTTTTTACATATTTTTGGTTAACGTAGTTTTATTAGAAATTGTTGAACTGGATAAGAAAAAAAATTAAATAACTGTCAATGAAATTATATCTTATATTTATAGATTATATATTTTTTAGCATTAAATAGTAAACGTATAATTTTCATTGCTTATGTATATGTTGCTAAAAGGGTAAATATTTCATTTTTGCAAAAAAAAACTAATATTACAGGTTGCCACATATATTAAATTATTTAACTCAAAACAAATAGTCAACTGTAAGTTACGTAACTGTCCAATTCCGTATAGTCGTAGATAGGTATATCTTATATTTATAAAATTCTTAGAACTAAATAAAGAATTAAATTCACTGCTTTTCCTCTCTACCGGCATTCGCACAAAAATATTTATAATTGCCTGCTGAAGACTAGAACTGTTGTCTACATTTATACCATTGCCACAAGCCAGTATCATACACGAATATTTCAAATTTTTTATTTGAGACAGTTTTTAAAATTTTAAACATATAATGGGGAGACTAGCGTTTAAAAGAGAATTCACATATAATAAAGCTTAAGGTCTTAACTGTAATTAAAGAGAATTTACAAGTGTCAATCGAAAAAACTCGCATGCTTTTATATGAATTATATCTCTTGAGTTTGCCAATTACAATGATAGATAAGAACAAGTATTGCAATTTCGAATAATGTTAAGCTATGGTAAAAGTTAAGGGAAATTATATTAGCAGAAGCTAAGTATAATTTTGCAGATGCTGGCATAATTATCGAATGAGATTTAAAATAGAAAATGGAAGCCTATACATTAACTGAACAGATTATTAAGCAAATAATATGTCAAACCGTAAGAATTTAACAAGAATAGTCTGTCATCCATGACTAAAGTTAGTTTTAAAAGAAGGATGTCGGTTTTAAGAATTAAAAAATATATTGTTTCCCAAAATTAAGATAAAGCGAAAAAGCGCAAGTTAAAGAAGCCGATGTATTTACAAATTTAAAGTTAATAAAGTGATAGAAATCAAGGATGTACCAAAATATAATGGCTTCTGAATTATTTTGGCCTTGCGAAAATAAAAATATTTTACTCGAGAAAAAAAACTAAAATCAATAAATTAAAAAGTTGAGTTACCAAAGCATTATTATAAGTAAATAAGATTTTATTTTTTCTATATGATTTTAATCGAACTTTTACAAACGTTATTAAAATTTTAAATGACAATGTAATATCATTTTTACTGCTGTGTCCCGAAATCTTTGCTTCCTTTTTTTTAAAAAAAACTTTTATTTATATATAACTGAAACAGTCATGAGACATGATGAGTTTATTTAAAAATTATTTTGCATGAATTAAAATATTTTCTTATTTAACAAAAAAGTTCGAAATGTTTTATCGCTTTCATACCATTGGAAAATTACTAAGGAGAGGGTGGCTCAGGTAATATTTATTGACTCATCGGACTGTTAAATATTTATTTATAGTTTTTCAATTCTAATAACAAGAATACTATTGGTTTCTTAAAGATAGGTTGAATAAAAGAAATAACTACTGTAATATTTAAAACTTGAATCAATCTTGCATCAAGCATTTTTATGTAATTTTGTTCGATGAAAATGATAAGGTGCAAAAATTTAAGTGATGAAACAATCAGTTTATCGAAATTTAGTTCAAGGAGCATGCTTTGGGGAAAAGAAAATATTGTTAAAAATATAATTATTTTATCTTCGACATCATTTGGGGCTCTCATTTGTTCGATGTTTCTGATATGAGATTGGGAGATAGAATATGGGGGCGCAAGATAAATGATATATTTTCAGATATATGCTATCTAACAGTTTCTAAAAAATAAATTACCTATTTAAAAATAAGTATTTCATTATTTGAAAAATAAATCGGGGTGTTTGTATTGGTATTTATTGGTTAATGTATCATGTTTTAATATAAAAACAAATAAGATGATATTAAAAGGAAGAAACTAGTTTACACTACGGCTTCATTTCAATTTATATGCGATTTTGAAAATAAACAATAATATTTACCCCAAAATAAGACAATCCACTTACATGATTTAGATTTTAGCATTATTAAAGATGGGGACACTTTATGTAGTAAAACTGAACAAGTATGCGAGAAGAGAATAAGAAAAATAATAGATTTGATTGACGCAAGAAATCATTTATATTTTTAATACAAATCTTATCGTTAGTACAAAAATTCTAAATGGCCTTAAGAATAATTTTATTGTTTATGTTAAATTAGTAAAGCAAAGAATGAAATACTTAAATTATTCCTAGTATATAAAAAAGGTTTCGTAAATTGTGGTTCAAAAAATTGATTGATTTGAATTATTTCTACATTGAAAATAACCGAAAAATAGTGAAATATTGTTATCCCACAGAATAACATTATAAAATTTTTTAAGAAAATACTGATAATTAAAAATAAAACCAATAGCAAGAACCCAACTGAAAATAAAAATGAAAAAATATGTTAAGTAAACTAATATAATATTTCTACCAAATATGAGATTTAAAGCATTGAAATACATTTTCCCTTATATATCAGATTAACTAATGTGATTTTATGAAAATTTCATACTCGGGGCATTCCGGCGAAGCATGCCACTCAAAATAAAAATTGTTAAAAAATGAAAATGCCGATACACCAAACTGATTTTTTTATTATTCAATAGAATGGTTATTTTTTGATTAGATATCCGGGAGAATTGGCAAAAAAAATTAAAAATAAAATACTGTGGAGGTATAATGGTGTAATTTTGAAAAAAAAGTAATTAGTAATTGTGGTATGTTTACCTTAAAAGCTTTCTCACATAGAAATGGAGCTAAATTTAAAGTTCTTTGATATCTATTATAGGAAAAAAATTTAATTAAAAAATGGAAGGATAGGGTGATAAGTTATATCGGCTCCATGCTTCTTTAATTATTAAAAAAACCGGAATAGTTATTCAAATATCCATGAAATGTTTAGAAATAAATTGATATAAAATATATTCTTTAGCCTTACAGATTTCAAAATAAATATTATGTATAAAATTGTTCGAACGTATTGTTAAATAAAATGGATTATCCAGCCTATAGGCAGAATAGATTAAAAAGACGCAGTTTCACTAAAATATCCCTTCTATGTTTTTTTTTAATTTAATAAAAGATTGATTATCTATAATTTTATAATGTTGATGTTTATTTGAATGGAAAAATAAAAATATATAAACCACATTGTGGATAATTTAAATACAATTATATGTTATATATATTGTTTGCAATTAAAACCAAATAACTCTTCAAAACTACCAAAAATATGGAGAAAAATTATAAGTCAACAAGAACACTAAATTTTTTTCATGTAGAAAATGCTGCTAATATATTTTTCATTCTTTTCTAGATTTTAAAAAAATATATACAGATTTGGATAAATCGAAAATTATATCCTTAATTTTCTTTTCCGTTATTTTATTCTTTCGTATCACAATTACATGACACATATTTATAAGACTAAACTGTTATTTCTCAATTTTTATATAATGATTATAAAGTAGGATAGTTTTGAGCTGAAGTTAGTATAATGTCGATTGATACAACGGTAAAACAGCATAAGCTTTAAGAATGTCATGAGGCTAAAAAATTTTCGTATTATTTGTGTTACACTTAAAAAATAATAAAGAAATTATTCTCCAAATTAATGGAATTCTTTGCAAGGAATATATAAGTGGAGATCGGTAATTGAAATATTAAAATCCTCTAAGAATAATTGCGATGGGCCTTTACATTACAAAAAGCAAGAACTTATGTAACAATATATAATTTATAACATATATGGATGAAGTTATAAAAAAAATTGTGCTTTAAAGGAAAAATATTGAATTTGGCCAACATAAAGAATATTTATATCAACCAAATAAATCTGTGAATGGACTGTTTTCACTAATGAATAATATTTTGTGTTCTATTTTGTTATCAAAAATTTTAATAATGAATGACAACTTTTATTTTCTCAATTATTGTTCCAAACCAAAAATTGAGCCTTCCCATTATTCTATACGTAAATTCATCCAAGACGTTAGTCAAAAATATAATATTTATTAATATAAGCTAGAAAAACAAAATATAAATTTGATGTTAAAAATATATATATTATAATATTATTTAGCAATAATTAAAAATATATGAATATTTTTAAATAGATTCACCTACCGCTTCCAATTCAATAGTACGTAAATAAAAATACGCTGATATGAATATCGAATATTGCAAAAAACAGCATTTCATAATTTCAGTAATTATTATTCTAATAAACGAATCGAAGCACAAAAATCTGATCGTGTAACAAATTAAAAAGATCAAAGTGGGATCATCCTAGCATTATTTATCGTGCCATCATATCCTTATAAATTCGTTTAAATTTTGTATGAGATCGTACTAGATGTGAGTTCAATATACAATTTTATGGCATTTATTGCATTTAACTATGAATGACTTTTAAATAATAAAGAATAAAATATTACTAAAATATATTGAAGGTGTCATTTAAAATTTAAAAATATCTCTTAATTAAATTAAATATTCAATCAATTTCTAATTTTAAAATTCGAAGTAGAAACCATAAAATTAAAATCTTTTTTTTATTAACGTCATTTTTTAATGTTTATATTTATTAATTCCTTTCAGATAATGAAGTGCATTATCCGAATAAACATTTGATGCAGTTTTATTTAAATTTCTTTACAAAAACATTTTTTTTTCTTTTAATGCAAATAAGAGTTCGAATATATTTCTTAATTATATTTAGTGTCCTTTTAATAAGAAGCGCTTTAGAAAATTAAGTTTTGTTTTTGATATATTTCGTAGAATAAAAAGGTGATTTTTTTTCTCTGACCCCTGTTAATCTCAATTCCATTTTTTTAAATTTGCCTGAGGTAATGAAAAAGTAATAAAAAAGAAGTCCCGCTTGATTTAAGAAAGATGTTTGGCAACTGCATAACATTAGTTCAAGCGGGATGTTTTACGCTTATCTTGAAAAACATTCCGAGTTCTAAATTATAAAATTTTGTTGGAATATTAATTATTATACCTAATATGCAAAAACACTATTAATAAGAGTCAAAATCAAAGTTTGTGCAGTTATTTAGAGATTTTATTGGAACAATCTTGATTTACATGGACTACCGGGTTGATAATGAGATATATTACTGAAATTTTGCAACATGCCTTTTTTATCCTTTTGTTTAACTTCGGACCTCAATATTCTATATAAATAATAAAAATTGATTTTGAAAAAATATATTATACACTGTGTCTATATTGTTTTTATGTCGATTGACGATATTTTGATGCCAGCTCATTAATCGTAAATTTATAGAGATGCATAACAAATCTAGAAAAACACCAATGTATTTTTGGTATTAATTAATATATATTTTATTTATAACATAAATTTATATTTAGGTTCACATTGTGAAAAATGAAACAGTACACATGAATTTTGATAAAAAATATTTCTTTTAATGGTATTATAAAATGATTTAGTTGATAAAAATATAAATCTGATCGGCTGGCTAAAGCAATATTTTCTGGGTTTATTGATAATATTAAATATAAATAGTAATATTAAATTTAAAAAAAATAATATTTAACAACGTATGACAAGGATCACAACACGTGTGATCCAGAGACATTTGACCCTGGGATGTGTGATCAAAATATACAAATATATACCAAAATCCCTTCAGATTTTCAATATCTGGTTTGCAACACCAATTCAACTTTTAAAACGATAGATTTCTTACCATGGAAACGAACATTAATTTATTTTAAAATCATTTTAATAGTTTTAACTTTTTCAGACCTATTCCATATAGATATTTAAAATTTACATTCACTCGACAATAGGAAGCCCGTTAAGTAACAATATAAAAACTTGGGTTATTAAGGCATTCAATCAAAAAAAATAGCTGTCTAAATATAGAAAAGTATTCGCTTAAAACAGATCGACTGTACCTTATGCCATTAAAAAGTATCTTTTTATAGGTACATTTAAGAAGGGGTTAGAAGAGCCTGCACACCAAAAAAATATTGGTAAAAAAAATTGAACTAAAACGTTAGATGGGGGATAGAAGTTGCACGATTTCTTTAAACGATGTGTCTGTTAAAATTATGGATGAATTCGTAATGACGATTTGTATTTTAATTAGCAGAAAACCTTTTATCTTAATTTTCATATATATTGAGGATAATTTAAATAGTCTATGAGAGTCGAAAAACACTAGAAATCATTTATACGCGTCGGCAATACTCTCTCAGAAATATTAATTATTTAAGTAAATATACTAAATAGAAAATATTTTGTGTATTAATATAGTTTGCTTAAATGTTTTGTTAGAATGTTCTATGTGTCAATATTGAGTAAAATGCCAGCCAGCATGTCATTTGATGCAATAATATCTAGAAATACATCAATTGTTCAGCGTTTAGCAAAAAATGAATCATACACTATCATTCTTGCCTCTTTGGATTTTACCCGGTTCGTCATCCTGGTTTTTTACAAAAACATATCAAGTAATTTAGAAGTAAACCTATGTATATTGCAATTTCAATAATGTGTAATGTCAGATGCCACAAAACTATTCAAATACAAAGGATCATCCACAACGCAAAATTGATTACATATATCTACCTCTGTTTATAAATCCGATAAAAGGTATGTTTTATAAATTGAGAAAACATGTTTAAAACGGTCATCTAAACAATGAAGCAGAACTTATGAACTTAATTTCAATTGATCTAGCTATATTAAAAATTAAAATATCATAGACTTTTATCGAAATATGTCTGCATATATTATTTCGGGTGTCAATCAATAAGAAATATTTGATTGAACTATATAGTTTAATTTTATAGGAATTTTCATTATTTCCTAATGTTAGTTCTACTGCGGTATGTAACTTATTACACATAACTGTAAATTTTAGCTTTTCTGAAAGAAAAATATAGAGAGGGGTCGGCAACCTTTTAGCTGTTGTGTGCCAAGCCACTCTACCAATATGATTCAGGGTGCCGCCTAAATTCTAAATTATATAATGGGGTTCTAGAGGAGACGAATTTTATACCAAATTTATCTTTTAAACATATTTATTAATAAAATAACATAAAATTCTAACATAAATCAAAAAATTTTAATGCGAACCTTGTCCCTGCACATTTTTGCTTAATATTTCAATATCAGGGGTATAATTTGTGACTTTTAATTTCACACAAGATTCTGAA
>SGJC01000004.1:0-53287 GCA_009887335.1 Henneguya salminicola | reverse complement strand
ATTGAAACTAGCTGTGGTCTTTTCTTAATTAATAGAATTTGAAATAATTAGGCTTGAATTTTATCCTTCAATTTCTTCTTTAAATACCCGTGAAAAATGTCTAACAAAAAACCCAATGAGAATACTATCTCAATATATATTTAATCTTCATTATAAAAGGCTGTTTATAATATTTATAAATTCAACTATCGTTCAATCAAAGAATTCATAATTCATTAAATTAAATTGGATTCAATATTTTTCAAAGAGTAAATTCGTGCAGCGTCATTCATAAAAATCTACAGAATTGGTAATGCATCGTAGATTTCTCTTAACTGTGCAAAATCTACATCGAAGCAAATTTCGAGCAGAATTATGTATTCTTCCTCATTTTATTTTTATTTTTCTTTATTTAATATTCAAATATATACCAACAATATTTGAAAAATTCAGCCTTTATTCCCAACCCTTTTACACACAAATACGAGTAGATGTATGTTTTTTATATTAATGTTAAGCAATTTTAGACATTTTTTTACTTCTCTATTCAAATATATTTTTCAGAAATAAATGTTGATAAATCTTCTGAATAACTATCAAGGGATATCTTATGATTTTGAAGCCATGCAAATGATTTGATCATAAAACCTATGCTATTATATTTCATTGGGCTATTAAAATTCTTTCGCCGCCTTATAGGCTTAATTTAAAAATTATTTTAATGGGAAAGGTCTCTTCCAAAACATCTCGCATCTTCTATTTTAAGAAAGCAGTATAAGCCGTGCATGGGTTATTAGGCTTTCTTAACTAGTTATTTTGTTTCTAATAATTATATGGTTAAAAATGTTGCATTTATACGAATATATTTTATGAATATAATTTTATAACATTGCGAAATATATTATTACTTATTATCAGCCCGTATTGTTTTTAGTTTTCGACGAGGTGATTAAAATCTTACATGTCTCTTTCAATAGATTTGTCACGGTCTTCCACTTAATACAAACCAATTTTAAAACCTCAGAGACAGTAGGGTCCGCCGCATTCATTAAATCTTTTATTTCATCTATTGCCTTTGAGGAGAACGTACTACGAAGACATTGACTTACAAGGTAAGTATTTTTTTATTTCGAATATGGTTTATAACCATACTGATATTTTTCGAAAAAGGCTTCCAAATCCTTCACACAATCCCGCTATAGTAAAGTAGAAATTGCTGCCATGATCAATTATAAGTGTGGCCCCACACACTGAACATAAGATATAATCTCTTCCCTGTAATAGCGCCGCATGGCAGAAGCATTAGCGCTCGGAATTACAATGTAACCTTAAAGGTATTTAGTTTCGTATTGCATATCAGCAATTTGATCTTTGCATAAAAAACTGCCCCAAGGTACTTATATAATTTTTTTTATAACTAGTACGATATACCTTCCCTAACACACCACATATTACTAATTTTTCACCATCTGACAGTTCTTAATAGCTATTTTATGCTCTTTACCGGTGTCAAAAAGATCTATCGTATCAGAAAAAAGAATTGATCCAGACTATAATATTATTTGCCAGAATTTTTAGAAACATATCGCAGCATTAATAAATATATGCATGAAAAATTTGCTTACAGGCCCTTGAGAATCGCCTTCATTGCAGGCTGTATGAAATACGAACTGCCATTTTATTTATCTTTCTTGCTGGAAAGTTTGTACATATAAATTTGGAACTGTTGCCAGGCATCAGAAACTGTGACCATCTAATACCATTAAAATGACTTTTATGTAATAAAACTTTCTTTGCGCCAATAACACTGTCTCCTACCTTCTTTTTTTATACCCCTGTTAAGAGGCTATTTCGATTGTTTTCAATGTCATTCCATGTTCTAGTAAAAATTTGAAATCGATATTTACAGCCGGAAATGAGTTTACTACGTGTTATCAACATAATTATTTCAAAATATAATAAATGATCTCTTCAACAAGTTATTTTGGCTAAAGCTTAATCTTTTAATATATATTTTGTGAAGGAATATATAATTTTTTAAATTCATTTGATTATTAGTTGCAAGGAAGCATAAAATATTTGGCTGTGTTTAATCTCGGAGTGTGTCTATATTTTATTTTTTTAGTGTCACATAGATTTGTTTTGCAATAAAATAAAGACTATCCTTTATTGCTAAATGTTATCCAATTCTTTTTTTATATTCAAGGAACATATTCTCAACACAGGAGCTTTCCTTTTGGATAATAAAATACCCTCTGAAATCACTAGTTAATGTCTTTTTAATTTTCTATAAATTATCCTTTCCAAAAATTGAGAATTATCGGCATAATGCTATCAAGCGTTATACGAGCATTTCTTTAAAGAGCCGATGAAAATCCGAAATTATAAGACTTTGAGCTTCTTTAAAAAACAATGAATTTGCTTAACTTGTCTTTGATATAAATCTTTTTGCTGGTTGAGACAGAGCCTTTCTTATTTTGAATAAGTTTTCAGTTCACACATTAGGGGCAGAGGGATAGGAAAAAGATTGAGCGAACTCGATGTTGTTTTGTACCATAAAATTAATATTAACCTTGCCTTGGAAAAGATTATGGTTGTGAAGACCCCATGTGTTATTTTTTGCTATTTTCTCTGCTCTTATGGACAAACTTGGCAGGAAAGAATAAACGTTAGAAGTTTTAATTTAATTTAAGGCTATTAGGCATATTGTTGAGAAAGACTTATTTTCGACCTTCCTAACTCTCCCTACTGCGTGTAAAAAAATATTGCAGCAACTTGTTGCTAGTATGATTTGATCGAACATAATTTGGCAGATTTTAATCATAAAGGTTTTATCTTTTCGTTTCACAATACATTTCAAGCTATATTTTATAGCAGTATATGTTTTAAAAGCTTTTATTACATGGGATAGATTATAGCGTCTTTCTGCTTCTCGTTGCAGATTTGCCAAATTTAAATATTTGTTAAAGGATATTTGTTTTCTTAAAGTGATTTTTTATTATTCATTGACCCTTTCATGGAATTGGCATTTTCAAGAGATTATCTGCATAAGTATATTCTTCAAAAAATGGATCAACGATTTTAGGCACTATTTCAGATAAAAATTTTCCATTATTATCTGGGTTGGGCTAATAAAGATGTGAGGAGTTTGTGGTCTATCAAGTGTAGGAAAAAACGACATTTAAATCGAAATGACTATTTAATTGGCTCATAAAGGTGGTAGTTTCTTATTCTCCAAAGATAGAGTAATTTTTCTTGCAGAATTTAATCTATTTTGGGTGAAAAAATATCGAATGCTCTTCTTCTGAGATAATATTGCACGCAATTTAAACGTTTTTAAGATTACTTTTACGTTATGATTGAAATTTGTGAGCACTACACTTTTTTTAGTTTCCTATGCAGGATCACAAAATTTCCTGATGTTTCCATTCAAATCAAACTTTTTACCTTTGAAGCATATATGTTTGATGAGATAAAAGTTTTCCTAGATTCTGAAGGGGAATTAAACAATAGTTAGTTTGCCCATAAGAAATGCGGAGCTATAACACATTTTTAATTTTATGTATTTATTCAATATCTTTCATTTTCGACGTAGGCAATCTAACGTGTTGCGATGCTTGCAATTAAAATGAAAAACTAAATGGCTTCTTTAAAAAATGGACATTTTATGTTTTATATATAAATCCTCAATTCATTAGTCTCTTTAAAATCTTCTCTAAGTTCTCCTAGAGTTAGCAAGGGGAGCTATTTGTTGCAATACTATTATCCAAAAACACCGCTGCCATTGAAAAGCTCCAAAAAATTCATTTTATAGCTCGTTTTCATATTGCATAATCAAATTCTAATCTAAAATTACGATATCCATATTAATAAATTGCTCCATGTGTTACTCATTAAATAAAAAGGGCATTCCTTCAACTTTGATTTTTAAATTTGCTGAAGGTATTACTATGAAATGTTGTTTATCTAATGAGTTGCGAAATAGTTTCGATTTTGAGATGCGGATGCTAATCAATAAAAATACTTTGATTTGACGGGACTGAAGAACATGCACAAATAAAGACAGAGCAAGAACTTTTTATAAACATATGATGGCAGCGCTTATTCAATTGCATCCCCTCAATAAGCTATCCCTTTTCCCACTTCCTTTAATGCATAATTTACTACCTCTCTACCTAGATTGAAATTGTCTGCACCTTTCTAAATACTGAAATAACGAAGGGCTTAACATATTGTTGTTTTAAACTACTTTATAAAATCAATCCGTTATTTGAATTTGTCTTTTTACTACTTGATTTAAGAATCAACCTATACCCTTAAATCCAATTTATGAGTGTGCTAGAGAGGGTATCGTTGAAAGTCAACCTCTTCCTAAGATTGAGAGATTTCCTCGCAAGTTACGCCAAAAATAATCAGAAAAAAACAAAGCTCCGAAATAACTTTGACTTTACATGTCTCCTTTGGAACAATAAAAGCCTAAGGAAAACCCTAGAATTGATCATAATTTTTGATTGCGTATCGTATTAGTGCAAAAGTATTGTTAAAAGATTCAATAAAACTAATTTAGTGTTTTCATCTTTCTTAATTTAAACAACGGTTTCGCTTATAACTGTTTTTATTTTCTAACATACTGTTCGGAGATGTCCCCTATGTTCGCAATTTGAATATAAATTTTCCTGGTGAATAAATTATCCGCATAAAGGGTCAGAACTTCCTCAACAGTAACAATATCGTCCTGATTTGTTTGAGGGTTTATTCATTTTCCAGTTTAACCAACCCTTCAGTTTATTTTATGGAAAAGTTCGATTCCTGTTAGGTACACTCAATTTTATTGGTCCTTTTCTTTTCTGCCTTAAACGACTATTTACTTCATCATAAACTCAATGAAACCACACACCTCCTCGAGTTGATGCAATCTAACCGCCGATATACTAAACTAATTATCAGCCAACTGCTTTTCAGGCTAAAACTTATTACGTTCGACAATGCTCAGTCGCAAAGAATTAGTCGTACAGTTTAGAGGGAGTTTTCCGCTTAACAATGTCTTAAGCGTCTTATTCGCGACTTTCCTCTAATTATAACCAATGGGGCATTGGTTTGAATTTCCTTAGAAATCGTGTATTTCCATCCAGTTCTAAACCTCTTGAAAGCAATTTGTGTACACATTGGCATTTAAATTATACGGTATATTTTTACCCATCTTCTCGTCTTTGTTTCCATTTTCGCGTTATGGTGTGTAAAATGCTAATAATTGCAGTAAGAAGTGAACACGCCGAGTACATCCTTCTAACAGATGCTCCTTTATTTCTTAAAATTATAAAGGAAATTTCTAAATGATTTAATAATAAGTATTAAAAATTAACCTTTGCCACTTCCAGTTAGAAACCCCCCCCTTTTAATGAGATAAAAAATCCAAAACAATTATTCCCGTTACTATTATATTTTTGTAATAAACTAAATTTAAATTGGGCGGCTTTAATATCTGTAATAGTCGGAATTGTATTATATATAGCCATGTACTATATCAGTATATTTTCATCTTGTACAATCATATGAGATTCGTCGGCCCCTTCATCAGAAGATTCTTTAGGTTTTCGTTGACCATTTTTAAAACCTTTCGCATAGTGATTGTGTTGAATTTTTAATTTGGTAATCTAAAAATATCAGGGATGAAAGACTAACTACTCGTTTATTTTGATAAGCAGTCACGGCTACAAATCTTGTGTCAAATAAATCCTTTTTGAACACAAGGTTTTCATGATTCACATCATCTGTTTCGGAAATAAAAATTGTAATAACATACAAATGCATGGAATTTAAATGTATCTAGACTTATTAATTTGATAAGTGTACGTAATCTTTGTTATGCGGATTATTTGTCACTTTCATTCGTAAAAAGTTTAAAGACTTATTCATCCAGTATTCACCAGGTTGTGCGCCATCAGGATGGGAATATAAAACAATAGGGCGTTGAATCACATCATTTGTAGTCCCAAGTTTCCATCCTTTTGGTTTTTGATATTTATATCGATGGGGAGATGCTTGTGTGAATCCCGCTTTAATTCTATATCTTTTATCGAGACACAAACCAGAGACGGATATAATTAAATACGGATATATTCGTCTTATATTAGATTTATCATCAGTTATACCTTCCATGTTTTGTAATAATCATTTCATTTCCAATGCGCGAAAAATTTTTCCACAAAAATTTATTTTCAAGAATAACATTCATAGGAATGATCTCAGAGTTAGGAGGTGAAAAATTCATAGTTGGATTCAAAATGACCGTATTAAGGCTCCCATTTCTTATACCCATATAATTATTTGCATATGATTCTTTTTTAGCTTGTTCTTAAATATTTAAAATGATAATAATACCAGAATACGCTAATGTAATAGTACCCAACGTATTATTAGATGGTTGCCTATTTTCTTGGAATGTATTAGATTCAAGATGGGAATAATTGTTTTCATAATAACCACCTGAATTATATAATGTAGGAAGCTTCAATGCGTTTTCATCAACTAATGTAGCTAATTGAAGTTGTGCTGGAGTATTTGAAATGTTAGCAAAAGCCATTTTCTGAAGAGTTTCTGAATTTTGTTGCGGATTTTGAAAAATATTTGAATATACATCAACAGTATTTTGATATGGAATCATATTATATGATTGATTAGACGTATAATAAGGAATTAGACTTTCGTCGCTTGTAGAACTCCCCATACTGTAAATGTTATAAGGACCGGCAGTAGAAATCATTCCAGCATTTTGAGTGGGGAACATTTGGTTGTTTTGGCAATTTGGATCATTTAGTTTTCGATTTATGTCAATGCTGTTAAATAAATCCTCTGGTCCATTTATTTTTTTAACTCCATTCTGATAAAATTGATGTGTATTAACAGCATTGGTGTAGTTAGTCATACCTATATTTCCAGGCTCAAAATAATTACTTCCAGAATGGTATTGAATCATTGACTATTTTTTACACGTATTGAAACTATGACTGCTGCTAAATATAAGTGTAAATAATCATCAATAACTTATCACATATTTAGAAAACTATAAATAACTATATCCTCATTCATAATATACATTCATGGAATTGCAAAATTTTTTCACAATAATAATTGAATTAATAAAGAATGAAAGCCGATAAATATATTAATCTATTGATGGCATGAATTAAGATAAAACCAAAATATATGAGAAAAACTTGCTCCAAATTTAGCATTAAATAAAAATAGATTTTGTTGTTGCATGGGAGGTGATTGTTAACAACTTAAAGTCGCATGGTTAGACAAATATTGTTAATTTGGGCATACAAAATTTTACACGCAAATAAAATATTTGTAGATTTAAATATTATTTTGAATGATTTCCCACCCTTATGATTATCCTTAATAAGCTAAAAAAATAATATTTCGGATAAGAAATAATAAATATTTGCTTTCGTGCCCATATTTTTTTAACAAATATAATTTTAGGAGATGCGACTACGCAGAGCATCGTTTTAATGACAATTAATTATGGCAGCTCATTATCAGTTATACCAATATTTGTAGTCAAGTAAATGACAAAATAAACTTTCAAAACTACAAATCCCCTATAAATATAAAAGACAATTATACTCATGCGCGATATGTCGCCGAAAAAAAACTGTTCACATTTGATCTATTTTCGACGTTTAAATCTAACACCAGGTGCCAATGTCTCGAATATAAAAACATTTTTTACTTGATAAAATTTTGAATCTACCGCCCATCGTCCACAGAGAAATTCCCGTCAGCTTAGAATCTGTTTCCCAGTAATCACTACATCAAGAGTCAAACCTGAGAGGCAATGCCCTAGTGGTTCGATTTCTGTTGAGAGAAGATTATATTATTATGTTTTTGGGTTAAGGGAGTATATTATCACTAATATTGACAGTGGAACACCTATCGAAAGAGACCAACAAAGGCTTGATCCTCTAATCCGAGAAAAAAACACAAAACATAAAAATCTTTAAGACAATATAGGATCCTGTAACTCTGCCAAAAAATATACCAGACATAAACTTGAAATTTAACATTAATCTGACCTGTAATTCATTGTTTTCTGAAAATTTCTTAATCTCTTTTTTAATTATAATGTAAAACCCCCTGTAGAAAACTTATTCTACTTGGTAAAATATTGTGTGTCAAATTATAAAACTGGAAAAAACGATCTCTTCTCATTTTTGTGTACAGATTACATAGCTGGTTTTTTTTCGGCTGGATTAGCTCGTTGAGACAATGGATAGAATGAATAATAACAAGACTGATTTCGATATCCCCCCTTTTTAATGATAAATTTTAAACATGAAAAATATAATATTTTTGTAACACCGCTATTTATATCGAATATAGTTAAAAAAATGAATGGTGTTGCTTTTGAACTTTTCTTCAATAAGAAAGGTGTTAGATTGATTGAACTCCTAAAATCACACGATTTATAGGAAGGATATTTGTTCGTTAAATAAACCAGAGTTTTTAAGCATTTTTACATATGTGAACAGGGGAAAAATAATAAATATTTTGCTTATCGGTGCCTGTCGGTGAAAAAAGATGTTAAAGGGAACTTAAAGAAGGACTAACAGCAATTTTGGTTCACAATACTATGAATCTTTATAATCCTCCAAAATCTCCCACTATACCCAAGCATTAATTATAAAATTTCTTTAGCTTAGGAAACATATTATGGATAACCGAATAGACACGATTAATAATTTCAGGATCCCTTAGCCTCAACAAACAAGGAAACATTAATATCGTTTTATGAGATAAAATTTGATCGAGAAGCGCTTATAAAATAAAACTACACGAAGTGATAGATAGGCTTGGATTATGAAATTTAAAATGAACTAATTTATGTATATTAAAAAATGGAGTTTGTAATAAAATTATCAAGGAAATTTAAATACTACTTAAGTGCAACGGTTCAATAAAATTTTTTAAATATTAGGTAAAAAAAGTAAGTTTGTACCTTTATGATCTAACTATTCACGTTCATCTATTAATCATCCAACTACTAAGAGTCACTAACATGCGGTCGGCAGATTAATTAAAATTGCTTTGAACATTATTATAGGGACAATAATTTAATTGTTTTTAGCAACAGTAATAAATTAAAAGCCCACTCTGTAGTAGGATTTGCACACTTCTTTGAAATTAAAATACTATATAATCTTTTTTTTTATACTCAAACTTGTAATTTAATCATCCCGTAAGGCTTAAAAATTATTTATATTAAATGCAAATTATCAGCTTTGTCATTAAACCCTCAACAAAAATATCGATTTATAGCAGTTTTTTTCAATTAAATGAACGTCATCAAAACAATAAAAATATTTGAGAGATAAATGATGGCATATAATTCTAATTTTATAGCTAAAATTGTCATTTTTCGTCATTTGAGTGTAATGTATTAAGTAAACAAAGAGTTTAATCAAACCTTTTGTTTATTTTTTAGATGAACTCAACTTTAATCTATAAATCCCATCAATAAAAGGTTGAAGTCGATAAATAATTCAATAACACAATAAAATTGCATGTGCTATATACAGCTCTTCTAATTCTACTTATATTTTTTGGAAAAATCCTTTAAAAACTCATTTTATATTTGTGGCTTGCTAAATCCTAAGACGGTTTTTTATATGGTACGATAATAATAAAAGCTATGCTAATTGACAAATAATTAGTACAACCTTTGGGAGAGATAAAATAACAAAAGCATTCCCACAGCATTAATATATATTGCTTTGAAGGACTTTTTCATATTCTTAATCCTAATTTTTTTGGAAGTTGACGGTTAGAAGCTGTTAAAAATTACCACATCTATTTGAAGAAAAGCCACCCCTTAAAACAACATGGTGCTATCCATATATAAAATCAAAATCTTCTCACCAAACATTTAGTTGCTAATAATTATTTTTTATCTATAAAAACTGATTTAAAGAATTTTTAAGCGATTTTCATAAAATGTAGCCATCAATGTAATATTAAATTGATTTTCTTTTACGTAGGATCTTATGAAATCATATGGTTCGGCCGGATTTAAATACAGATTATCCCTAATTTTACGTTCCCGGAATTCAAGTTTTTCAGCTATTTGCGTGTAATTTATTCAGTTTCATTTCATATTGGTACATTTAATACCCTCTTTTACGCACAGTAATTAACGTTTCCCCACTATTAAGATTTTTTTTGCTATTTCCTTGAAAAATCTAAAATCAAGGTTTTAATTCCATCATTATTTTATCCTGTTATTCACACTTGTTGTATAATTTCCGCATCTAAAATCAATCATACCACTCCTAACAAAATAGAAATGTTTTATTTTGTCAACAAGTGAGACCGGAGAAATTGCTCGCAAATTACGTAAAGCCAAAAATGAAATTTATGAACCTACTACCCTATTCCTTGTAAAATCCATCTAAAAAATCCAACCTAAACAGCCTGTAAGGATAAAAAAATAGTTCTAAACAAAATTTCATTCGCAACTTATTTTAAATCATGAGAAATACTTAATTTTAAGAACAGTTTATGAATTTAGCATATTTAATTTTATAAATTAATAAAAAGCACACTTTATTGAACAATGAATTATTTTGAAGTGAGCTGTCATTTAGGATATTTTATAAGTGAAAAGATACAGCTGACGATTTAATCAAATGACTTGATGAATTAGAACAAAATTATTTAATCACTTCAATATATTATAAAACATAAAAGTTTTTAAATTAAATATAAAATTGCAAACTAAGTGTTTTCAGGGAACATATAGCTGATCCGATACGCATCGTTCACACGCTGCCATTTTGACGCCAGATATTTACACGCTTAATAGTTTTAATTTCAAACAGATGATTAAAAATGTTATAATTAATATTATTTGTAAAAAATGTTGGAATGTTGACTATTTTTGTTTAATAAGAGATACTTAATATATAAATCGTGATAATGAAGCAATGCGAATTAATACGTTCGGATAATCGAATGTAGACTTTGAAGAATTTTTTAATAACAGAATAGTAGATTTTAATCATACTAATAAATACTAGATAAATTTCGGAAACCTCCCCCCTTTAGAGCGTGACCCAAAAAAGAGTGGAATGAAAAATTGATATTAATAAATAAACTAAAATTTTAACAAATTTTTATTAAAAATAAAATGCATCTCTTTCATTTTTTCCTCCACTGTTCACTCTACTCACCTCTACGCTAAACTACCTACGCGGTGAGAAGTCAGCCACACATCTACTGACCACACTACACGATATTTCGATGTATTTGAGAAAGTAGAACCATAAGTTGAAGCCGAAGCAAAAGCTTGTAAACCATGATTATACCACTGTCCTCGTTGGCCATTTGGACATGTTTTTGAGCTAATATAAATAATTTTAAACATAAATATAATATTCGTTGTGAATTTTTTATTTTTTTTAAATATATTTTTTATGTAGCGATAAAAAATTAAAATTTTATTTTTATACTTCATAATCAAATTAAAGATTAAATACATTTTTAACATTAAGTTAAAATCTATAAATATTTTGATCGTTTAAAACTTAACTAAAATAAAGAATATTTTTATATCCTTGACAAGGATTCCAAATGAATGAAAATAAATATTGGCGCCATGTATTAATTGGGTTTAAATAGACTTATAGAGCCCGTTGCTATGCTTCGCCGTTCGATGAGAACTAATGGCCACATAAATTTTGATTTTCCCATAAATTCATCGATAATTATTTCAATTAAAATTTAGAAACAATGAATGAACAGAAAATGTTATTTTGTTATTTCAAAACTCATTTTTTTTATATATATAGCTGTTAATCCCACCAATTTTTTATATTATATTATAGCATATACGTATGCTTTTATGATATATTATATGGAAGAGGTCTACAACTTTTATTTGTTTAAAGCACTTAAGAGTATTTTCCTGAACGTTTTTGCTTAATATTGCCTATACAATGACTTTTTCATGTACCGGTATGTGTAGGAACTAAGATTGAGAAAGAACCCTGTTCTTATTAGCATTTATCGTATATAGGTTTGATCACTTCTAGGTTTTATTATATTTTAAGAATAAGGAATATTTTTAAACAAAAACGAGGGAGGGACTGTTTTCTACATTACACTTGATCATAAATGAAAGTTTTAAATCGGTTAATATTTTATTTAAAATATAATCTGAATGTCGTGCTCGTTAAAGATATTCAGCAATGCGTGAGAACTGTAGATCACGATCTTTTGTCGTAAATTGTACCTGTTTTTTTCAACCATCTCCAGCATATTTCTAAATTTTGTGTCTATGTTGCTTCATTAGTATTAGGATTTATAAAATTTTTGGAGTTGCTCACTACTCTGGCGGTATTCATTTTCTTCTATACCGTTTTAGGCAGCTCCCATATAAGAAATAATAAGGGAATTAATGTGAGTAGGTTGGACTAATACAGAATGAAGAAAGGGTGTCTTTGAATGGAGATCAATGACCAAACCTATAAATCTGCTTTGCAGATTTTCTCTTTTTATTGCTGAAAAAAACATAGTCATAACATAATTTTCTGCCTTCGATATATTCCAGCATGAAAATCAGACTTTTGCCTTCTTCTAAAATTACGCCCTCTCTCCAATTTTTCAATTAACGTTACAAGATACCATATCATAATATCCCTATAATTATTTAAAAGATCATTGAGGGCGGTATTAAATAGTATAAGTCTATTTTTGCTCTTTCACAAACACCTGATTTGAAGGAAACTTACGAAGGAGTGTACTTCATTGCCCAGAAATAAATACTAAATCGAAATCACAATCGTGACTTCTGGAACCATGCACCTTTGTAAGGGACGAGCCTGGTTTTCAAATATTGCAATTATAAAGAAAACTAAGATTCGAAATAAAATTAATGGGGGAGAGGGGTGGGATAAATAAACGAAAAAACTTAAATACAGTTCTATTTTAAAATTTTCCAAAATAATCGCTTGAAAAATTATAAAAATGGAGTGGGTGAACTTCGTGCACACGAATTTTAGCTATTCTTTCCTTTTTTTTTGAATAGAAATTTATTATTATCATAAAAAAATTAATTTTAATCAATATATCAGAAAATATTTGTAAAATTGCAGAATTGTTTTTCGGATCGAGCAGTCGCGCCCCCACAAGCAGTTATTTTTATAAAAATAGATGATAAATCTTTTATTCTTCATGAAACATTGCTTTAAATTTATTTATTCTGTGATAATTAAAAAAAAAATTGTAGCGCTGTTTAATACAGAAAAACAGAATTGAATCTTTTTTTGTGGATTACGCAAAAACAAATAGAATTTCGAATTTTATTTCAATGAAGAATAAAGGAACATGTTAGAATATATTCTTGAACTTTTTCAACCTCCCTTACTGCAATATAAATGATTAAAATTTATTTCTAAAAATGACATCATTGTAATAAACAAGGATATGTGAATTTTGTATTTTTTTTACTTTAGGAAAAATATTTCGACTTACACAATTTAAGTTTTTAAAAATAAATACAAATTTTGAAACATAAAAAGGAAAAAAACATCGCTTAGTATGTCAAAATATCCTTTTCCTTTTAAAATAAATTAATTTTGCCACAGTAATGTTTTACACCGGGATTCAATATTGGCGAACTTTACTACCCCCAATAAAAGTTGGGATCAATACTAAGTAATATAAAATTAATGTTTTGTAATATGAATATTGTCCACGAGCCCTCAGTATTAAATTATTGTTTATTCACTTTTACTTTCTCGACATTCGACGAAAAACGGTTGCAAAAATATCAAAGAAATATGTAAAAGATATTTTAGTGCCTTGAATAATTTTTTCGTTCTTTTGAGCAATTTGTTGAAGCTTGCAACATAAACGTTCAATTATCCTTATTAAATTAATAATTATAAAAAAATTCTTTGATTTGCTGTTTTATATATTTTGGTTGAAGTCTAGTTATAAAATAGACTGTGAATTTCGATCTTATATCAGAGGAATTTTATGGGCCATGGGCATGAGTCAATTTTAATTTTGATAAATTTGATCAAGTATAAGATATAATAATTTCTTGGTAAAAATTCATACAACATTTAAATCAAAATCCCGACGATAAAATTAAAGTCCCCATTTTGTATGTATGTTTTAATTGGGTTTTATTTAGCTTTTCTAATATAAATTATGAAAAAATATAGGAAATCTTGGCCGGTTTATATCGATTAATTAATTATATAATATTCATATAATCGCACAAAATATATCTATATATTAGAAAAATTTAATAGGATATAATATAAGCAATTAGTCTGAGATATGCTAATTGGGGAATATTTGCGAATTGTTCAACCAAATTTGGCAACTGGCTGTTAATCCGTTGATAGGTTACTGTGCGTTTAATATTATTTGTTGACGCATAAATAGCTCGAACTAATTTTGTGTCAGCCATTGATTATTATTTTTTTAATATAAATCTAAGAATATATATCTGGATAGTTAGAATCTACATTAGTGGACAGGACTCGATGTCATCGTTCAATACAATTATTTGTACGCTGTAAATTATTCTAAGCGTGTCTATATTTATTCAAAAGATTAATTTGAAATAAATGTCGCGATCTGTCTTCTCTATGAAGTCGTTATATGAACGTATCTTTTAAATAGTCAGACAGAGACCCAAATATATCTCCTAAGCATACTAGATTAATTTCAGTGTTAAGTAGAGCATAATAAGTTGAAGTAAGTATTTCCTCAACAAATGCATGTGCAAAAATTATTTAAGCCTACATTCGACCTTTTTTGTTGTTATTATACATGTTTGAACATCCTGATCGTTAAATGCATCTTCAAATACATAGAAAAATGTGAACAAAAACAAGTTAAAGCGACATCGGGATAAACGGAGTTAATCCCCCAAATGAGTGAGTTCTCAAAATAGAGAATAATATTTTTAGAATTTATTTCAGAAATTTGTTGTCAAATTCTATAAACGATTCACTGCTCTTGTTACTCATTAAATCATATACACATGGAACAATAGTCGCATGATTAATGACATGAATTATAAATACTTGATAAAATAAACAGAGTAAGACTCAGAATGTTGAATTAAAAAACAGGTGGCATGAATTTTGACAAAGTTTTGAGGCATCTTTGAGTTGAAAATATGATAAAACGACTGGCGTAGGTATCTCCAGAGAATAGAAGAAATCGCTCATTTCGACGGGAAATTTTGTCTCCCTTTTTGAATGTTTTGTTGAAGTAATTTAAATTTTGGATCTAAGGAAGCTATTCGTGGAATGAAGCCCATTAAGCTTTGAGAAATTGCCCTTCGATGATTATTTGAGTTACTAGACTCGAAATTTTGATAGAATGTAAACAAATTTTTTTGGCGATATACTTCGGTGTTGGAACAGGACTATGAGGCGGTTCTGGCCTTATATTGCTCGTTTTTTTAATTCCTTTTTTATGGTGGATTTACAGATGTTTACTACAAGGGGTACGCCACTTTATTAACTTTCTAATCTATTCGACATATGATGTTCAATTAAAAAAGAAGTCCTTTCTTGTCGTAGATATTATAATTTTTAACTGCTAAAATTAAAAAAATCGGCGTGATCCAAGTTTAGAGACACAGCTCTAGTTTTTGTAGGGCTTTAATTTAAGATTTTTGATCAAATTTTTAGTGGTCCATCTTTAAACTTGGATTACCAGAAAATAAATTAATAAAAACATAATTTTAAAAAATTATGAAAAATATATAATATTACATTGTTTAACTCCATTAAAATAAATATAGGCGTAAATTGTGTGTTATGATAAAAATGAAATTTTATATTATTATATTGGGGCGAAGGATATCTTAAGAAAGATATACCTATTTTTACGCATTGATTCGTTTGTCTGGCGAATCTAACACTACAATCTAGACAGTGTTCATACCGCAATAACCCAGAATTGATAAAAAATTAAAATGCATCTGTCTTTGTTGGTATTAAAATGGAGCTGAGGAATAAAATATTGGAATTATAAGGTAAAATGAAAGAAAAATAACGAGATGTTCCTTTAGTTACTTCGATTAAATTTGTAAAAATGTACAAAAAGCACCTCAGTTATTACAATTATCCTTATCATGCATCATATTCAAATATTTTTTTAACATTATCTGTAAAATAATTGTTAAAAATTGTGCACGGGATGAAATTGTGAAGGATTGCGGCAGTAGAAACACACACTGGCAGCTCATTGAAAGGGATAATTCCATCCTCACACGTTTAGTAGCTCGAATTTCAAATTTGGGCCATGATTTTAACTTAAAAATGGCATTCTAGAAATTAAAAATTTTAAAAGAATGGGACACATTCGTTTATTTTGCGCATAAAACATAATTTAATTGAAGAGTCTTACTCATAAAAACTAAATACGCAAACCTCATTTAGAATCAATCTACCAAACTGCATCTTATGTATTTTTGAAAATTTTAGAAATATCTTTTTAATGAATTTATATGGGCTTTCCAGTAAATATTTTTATAGTCTTGGCTCAATAAAATACCAAAACCAATTTAAAACTTTTAAAACCTTATATTTTATGGGAAAATGAGTGTTTTAAGTCTCATATTTAAAAATTTCTGAATATTTTTATGTGTGTAATCCCTGAGGTAAATGAAGTTTGTCAAATGGTTAATCGAAGAATGATCAAAGCCTTGCTCCTCGCATGCGCGTTGCGCGACTATTACAGAATGGAGAGACAAAATATCCCTCTTTAATATACACACTTATTAAATTTTTTATAGTTTTCTTAGACGATTTTTTCCCCTGAATAATTTTTGTTGTGGATTAAATATTCAAGAGACGAGGTTTCATTCTTACAAATTTCATATAATTTAAAATTTTATTTGCTTTCGTTAAACTGACAAAATATACGAATAAAATAATTACAAAAATTAAAATAAATTTTCTACAGTACAATTTTATTTTCATTAATCTGGGTTGTTTCTGCGATACACGATTGAGACTCTACAAAGGGATATTCCGAAATGTAAAGTTAATATTATTTATGCTTCATTCAAATAGAAAATTTTGCGAAGTGTACCCAAAATGCTCAAGTATTGTATTATTTTCATACCTATTTACAAGATTTCTAATTTTATACAGGTTTATGATATCTCTGATTTTTTTGGGCTGTTAATTACGCCTGAAATATCATTTATGAAATTGACCCCGCACTTTCTGAACTGGGCAATTTAAATCCATAAACTGTCGAAAACTTGGATGATCAACTCAAAATTCATCTGTGAATTTGAGAATGTGGCTTTGCGCAATTATTTATCCGTTTTTCATTGTTAATTGCACGCTAATTTTAAACCTACACTCAAGGGAGAAATAAAGATCGTCTTTAAGTACCGTTTTAATTTATGCTTCGTATATTTGTATTTCTAATGATTTGAAAAGTAATAAAAGATAATCAGGTATGGCAGGGAGTGGCCAACTCGTTAACTGCTGGTTTATAGCTGTGTACATAAACGAAAGGCACCTCATCAATTTCTTTTACGCCAGTTGCAAGAATTTTGTTTTCCATTCCTGCTAAGTTTATCTCTCCTATGCGCGGAGTCCCCTAGGAAAATATTTCAGCTCATTTTTGATAAATCATATATTTTCATTTCTAATAAATTTATTTTTTAATATAAAATGTTCAGTATTTATTATTATATCACCCTAAAAAAACATAATTTGAATTAAATTTAAAATATTTAAAAAAAAGAACAAACACTCATCAAAATTAGGGAGATATGCTAAAAATAGTGCTTATAGCCTAAAAAAATACACATTTATTATAATTATTAAATTCTATCAGTTGTTATTAAAAATTATTTGGCATCAAACTCTCAGCCTACGAACGACTTGATTCGAATCTTTTATACAGGCAAGCCTAATCGAGAGAGGTCCGCAATCCTTCTTTTAAGATAAAATTATGAAAATATCATAAATAAATATTATAAATTTATTTATTAAAACGTTAAAATAATTATTTATTTTTCAGGAAGTAAATTCATTTATTCTTCAATCGATCAGAATTACTGGAAAACGAGTACACCAAGATTTTATAAACCAAAAGAAGAACAATCGAAAAGATAAATATTACTAGATAATAAAGTTGATTTATAAAAAATGTCTAAAATCCGTACATAAAGGGAGCAAGACTGTTTAATATTGTTACAAAAACATAATCATGCACATGAATCCATTTTCCAGAGTTATATCAGAAGCATTAAAGAAATATAACATCGTTCTAAATGAAAACGCGGTAAAAAGTCCCAAATTATTCAAAAAGTCAAACTGAAATACTTCCCGTTTGGCCAACTCAAACTATATAAAACTTGGTTCACATAAAAGACAACATTTCCACTAAAAAAAACCAAAAACATAGAGAATAAAAATATTTTAAAAACTTATAAATGTTCTGTTAACTATTTGCGGCTTTTAATAATAATTCAACGAAGACGAATAAATTTTAATATTCTAAACATTGACCAATTTAAGAGGCTTACAAAAAGTTAACATTTTTGAACGACGAGTTGAACTTTTAAAACTTTCCCTTTATTTAAAAGCATTTATATTCCATGTAGGGCACAGCTGGTTGAGAGAAACATCAAACTTATACATTTATTTTAGTATATTTATCAAACAAATGAGTGCACGATTATTTTGATTCAAATTAAATCGTATTAAAGTATAATTTTGATCTAAATCCACGGCTATTATAACAGATTGAAGAGGCAACATTATAGGCTTTACATCTAGCATACCCAATTAAAAATAAAAAATGTTTTTCCTAGTATTTTGCAAAAACATATAAAAAAATTAATGGCATTAGCTTTTGCCCCTGCAATTGAATTAGGAAAGTTTTTGGTCTCATTGCCAAGTAGGCTTCCTCAAATTCACATAAGCTTACTCATATTTTACTCTGAAGTGTATCAATGCCAGACCAAGTATTGCAGGTAAGAATATCTCTCTTACATATTCTGCATGGATTTCTCCTCTTTTAAGGTGTATATTTGAATTATTAGACAACTGCTTTTGGCGCAGGCGAAATATTGGTGAATAATCGAAGGGAGATTATCCTAAAAATGTATCGCCGGTTTATGTTATTTTTTTTTGAGAATTTAACAGGAAAATCATATTGTCGATAAGGAAATACAATTAATCACGGGTTGAATCATCAATCTAAGGATGCACAAAAAATTTAAAGAATCGAATTAAAACATTATTAAAAAATCTATCAAAGCGATCTAAAATTGCAGGCCTTAATCCAGTGGATTATAACATTTAGTTATGATATTTATTATTTTTACTATCATCGTTTCCAAACTATTCGAACGAAAAAACTATTAATTGATTGAAAAAATTATTGTTAAAATTTATAAAGATAGATTTGTGCTCAGTCAATAATTTTAAATACATTGATTTAAAACATTTTTCCTGTTAATTGGAGGACAATTTCTTTCCAAATTCCCTTTCGTAGAATTTCATTTTTGTGAATCTGCGTCAAAAAAAGTTCATAGATTTTCATAATTGTTTTTTTTATAAAAAGAAGTATTTTATTTACAATATCCTTATTCTTCTACATCAGGAGAGCATGATGTCAGCAGCCAAAGTCTCCATGGTAGGGCGTTTTTAAAGAAAAGAGATTGGTAAGAGTCTTAGTGGACAAATCCCTCAACTACCACAAAGATTAGCAGTTATATAAAATAAATTGGAAAACCATCAGCTTCATCGCGAGATCAATGTGGTTTTATAAATCCAATCCAAGACTCTAGAGCGTAGGCTTTAAATTTATGAAGGGAACAAGACTGACCTTTATGCGATGATTTAAAAAGTGAAGGGCCAAGAGTTTTATTCGACATCTAGGCACTCTTTACTATTAATTGATAATTTATCGTGATAAAGGAAAACGGATGGAATATTGAGAAGAAAATCCCATACTACTCAGATAGAATGAAAGGAACTATGTCTTCTAACAATCTTACAAGCAGCGTCTTTAGTTAGAGTTAGGGGAGAGAGGGGGAGGGGTTGTTAGACAATGTATAAACTATGTACGAACGCGATTATGAAATAAAAAGAAGAAAAGAATTAGACGTTCGGGTCGAATTAAAATTTCATCGCCGATGAAGATTAGAAAAGCTGTACCATGGAAACTCGAAATTATGGGTGATATATGGTTTTTTTATGAGTATTTTAAGAAAACTGCTATATATGCCAAGAACATGCCAAAAATGGACAAAACTCTGTTCCTATTCTCATTCCTAGTTTTTACCGCCAAATAACTTTAAAATTCAACACATATTTTAATTATCCTGTAATTTTAATTAGTTTCCAAGATCTACATATAAATTAAGTTGAAAAATATTGAATGAATTTCTCAATATTTCAATTTTAATAAAACAGATCAATTTTTATGAAGGAGATTTATTTTAAAATAGCGAGCCATGGGCTTTATTTCGTTTGGCTTATTATTCGAGATGTCTCTAAACTTAAAACAAGAAAAATTTTAGAATATTATTGTAAATAATGAAAAACATGCAAAATATATTTCTCGAATTACACGTCAAAGAATATAACAGAACATAATACATAAGCCTAGTAATAAAATTTGTTAAATAGACTTTTAAACTTATTGTCCTGAAATAAACATGCACCCACGCACTGATGAATTACTTTTAGAGCTTTAAAATTTTCCAATTGACGTAAGATTAATTGATGATAGACACCACATCAAGGATATTCTACTCTTGTAAAAAAAGTCTCAACAACTTAACTTAACAATACTATTATCTATTCAAGACACAGAGTAACCCTTAAATGTTGACTCTTGTTATATTCTCGTCTGTATCTTTTTCGACGGGACTTTTTGGAAGCCTAATCTATGGTCTTCTGGCGACTCACATTATTTCATGAATGTTTTCTTACAGTAAATACTCCAATCTTAAGAAACTAATCTTAATTTACTCGAATAATGTCCTCTCGCACCGGTAATTTTCCATTTGTTGTCTTTATAAATTCTTGGAATTTACTTTCCATCTGCTCCTAATCCACATCCATCTTTCCTCTGACCTATAAAAAAAACTTTTTTATATTCAATTATCGAGATGGGCTTGAGCAGGTAGCATCTCGTCAGCACGAGTGCAATCGAAAGTCTTCAGCCAGCAGTCTAAGCATTCAACTTTCAGCTAACATAACTTTAAAATATATGCCTCTTTTTAATTGATCCCATTTACTTATCTTCACGAATCGCGATACTAACTTAAACATAAGCTTAGCCTTCGTAAATATCTTTGCACCCAGGATCCGTCTCATTCTACCAACAAAGATCTTTTTTTTTTATCAATTCTAACTCAAAATTATGGCACATATCTTTGTTTTAAAAATTAAAATGCATTCTTATATATTTGCATTATTATAAAATTCGGCTGATCTCATACTACATCGCCCCTTTAACTAGTTTTTAGTGATTTCTTCCCATGCTCATTTCGTTTTTTGCGCATTCGACCTTTAGCAAAATCCAGCCTATTTCGCAACATCAATTCTAATAGGTTCATCAAGCAATTCCAATTGATTTCCCCGGCAGTAGGAATTTTTTAGATTTGTGTTTTTTCTCACCCATTCCTTCGAATTCCGTCTCCTTACCTTAGAATCTGTTACACAATTAATAGAAAATTTCTTATTTTGCGTATGGATATATTTCTAGCTGTAAAAATTGACTTTGTCGATATAAAAATATCTTTATTTGAACAATAAACCCTTTTGAGTAAAAAGAGTCCTCTAGGTCCTTCGCCTAAATATGAATTGATTCTTGTAGTTAATAAAAAATGGTAAATTTTTTAATCTTAATTATAATATTAAAATGGTAAAATCGCTGTATATATTGCGAAAAACTGTTAATTTATAGATTCAGTCTTATTAAAATTATATTGAGTATTATTCTTAACAATTATAGACGTAATGTGCATTACTAAATAAACGATATAAATTTATACACATTTCCCACGCTAGAAATTATTACTCGCATACTTGTATCGCATTTCTGGTGAGTAGTTGTGGTAGAATTCATCTTTTCCGTAGATTCATCATTAAAATTAATCGGGAATTTCTCATAAATGTAAATATTCTATATGTCAATTTCATGCTGGATTCGACTCTAAATCTTAAGAGGGCGTAAAACTGCTCACTATTATAAATACCTTACTTCAAACTGTCTGAGGATTTGGTAATAGTTTGTGTAAATTCCTTTCGGATTTTTTATATGTCCTTAAAATATGAATTTTAAAAATACCAGGCGGAATTATGGAAGGAGTTTGATATCTTTCCTTTTTGTCAACAAGAATACCGTATATATAAATACTGTCTGCAGATATATTTTATTATTGTGGAGTGTTTGAAGTTATAATTGAACTATCATGGGGAGAAGTTTAAACATATTCTTTTATTATACAACTTATACTTCGTCTGTTTGCCTTACATTCGTTGCTGTTTATATCCCAAATAAAAGTAACCTAAAAAATTAACAATAAAAAATATATATTAATATTATCTCAAAAAAAGTACCTTCAATTTTTAAAATAATAAACGTAGTTGAAACGAATCGCTTAAAAAATCTTCAAGTGGGAATTTAAATATCCCACAAATTATAAATTATTTATTGTTATTATATTCTGAGAATTGCCCTTTAACAGCAATTTTCAACAAAATAACACTTTTCATTCAGAAGAAGATAAAAATCTTTTCAAATGTTACCCCAACTTAATCCGTGATTTGATTGAAGTTATATGAGATATGTTTAGAATTTAATTACATGCAATAAAATGAATATTTAAGGCATTTATTCAATTTTATTCTTAACGATGGAGGGAGTCAAACCTGAATTGTCTTGTTCAATGAGCGTAACGGCCACCTAATAATCTTTAGAAACTACCAGATAGGCCCCACTTTTAATTATATTGATGTTTTACCACGATTTAACATAACAATTAACCTTTTGTGTATTATTTCGAAACTACAAGAGAATTTTATCGTAGGGTAACCACCGCCATATATATTTCATTTAGTTCATAAGTAATTAAATTTATTTTATCTTAACTTTTTCGTAGTACTTTATGAAAACCCTTTTACAATCAGCACTATTAAAATAACAAAAATCCTCTTGAGTTATAGAGTTGCATCAGACAGGCGAATCATATTGCCGCTCTGTGGCGATGAGCAGGAAACAGAATATGGGCCTCTATATTAAAGATCGCTCTAAAAAAATAATTATACTCTTCTAACCAAAAGGTATGTTTTATAATTCGCAAATATTACCCAGCTATTTGTCATAAATATACTTTACCCTACATTAATTAAGCACACCAAAAAAAGTTGGGATTTTAAAATATATCGTTGGAATATAATAATGTTTTTTTTTAGGAGGTGTAAATTATTTTCTTTTATACATTTTTTAAACTATAAGAATAAAGTCAATAAAAATACTTGTACTAATCTGATCGCTTTAACTTTTTATTTCTAACAACTTATTAAAAAAAATCAGGCTATTCTTCAATAAATAAAAAAGATAATTCCATCTTAGCTCTATAATTTAAAAAGTTGTTGGCAAAAATAAGACAATTATCTGGAAATAAGTCAAATTTTTATTCTAACAATCTTTCTATTTATAATCTTGTCGAAGTGAAATGTCTGTCGCAGATCCATACAGAAAAATATTGTGTGCATTTTTTATATATTTATTATTTCCTTTCCTTCATAGGGAGAGGAGGTCGTACATACATGCCCACTATAATCATTTGAGGGGTAAAATATATCTGTATCAAATAACCTGCCACAATAATTATTTTAATATTTTTTGTTGCATTATATTTAAATCTCAAATATTAAAACAAAAATGAGCTCCTTCGGTTATTTTATCGTTTTTATAAATGGTAAGGCGGGTTTTCTGTTAGGTTTGCATTATAATATCAGGTTAAATTCTATTTATTTGTTATCAAGCATCTTTAGGTATTAACAAGTTAGTGACGTCAAACACCAAAGTCAATATAAAGGAGTAGCGTCTAAATAACGAAATTTTTTCTCCGATATATTATTCCTTCTATGGAAGGGTTGAAGCTAATAAATTTGGTGATTTATTAAATTTTATTTTTAATCTTCGTGTTAATTACTTGGATTTATTATTCGTTTTAAAAATTGTAACGATCTAAACCAATTGATAAAATCTCCTTTCCTCAAAAATGAGTCAAATCTCACTGGTTATTTCTAGAAGAGTTTCATGGCCTCTCAATATTTAAGAGGTAATTACCTGGTATATATTATTGCCAGAACCTTCAGTAGCATTATGTTGGTATCAAAAATTAAATATATACCAAACTTATTCCATCAATTGAGTTCCCACCACTGAAAAAAGAACTAAGTTTCCCAATATTTTTTCACAGACTGCTGATAAGAAATTTGATATTTTAAACCGGAACTACTTGGTATTATTTGGAAAAATCATTTTAAAACCCGAAACATTAAAAATTATAAAATTTTGGTTTAAATACTCGATTGCTTCTTTTCTCAAGAATCTCAACATCTAACTCCACCAGTGAAGTTAATTAACTTACGTCAATGGATGCCCTTATATACTCTAAAATTAATGAAAGGTTAAACAAGTTTAAGAATAAATGTTGTTACGTGTTTAAAAACAAAGCGATCAGAGTATCATTTGTGGGTGGCATTATCCTCTGAGAATATACCCCGCTAATTTTGACGTTATACTTCATAATAAATGTAAATGTTCAGCCATAAATCCAGTTATATTTTCTATTAACACTACTCAATTCAAATATTATAAATTTAAGAAATATGTTATAAATATAAATTCCTATAAAACCCCAACAAATATGTTAATTTTGTTAAACCCTCCATCGTATTTTTTATAGTTCAACACGAATAAACAAAAAAAATAATTTGTATTATAAACTATATTTTAAATTCACTTAATTAAAGGGATTGTTTTAATCTTCACTCGTAATAGGATAGTAAAAACATATTTTAATTAAAGAAAGAAAGTCAGTATGCGTTTTTTCATTATAATTACACAAATATTACTCGCCGATATAATATGTACTGGTGGGAAAAACATCTCTATGGTTAACCAGTCCATAAAAACTAGTCCTAAAGAAAAAATTAAATATCAAAATAATATCATGAACAAATATGAGCCCACAATAACCATGGTAAATCTATGAGTATTTTTTACTCTCAAGAAATTGTTCAAAGAAAGTACCTCCCATAAAGACTCTTTGATGAGATACGACCATGAAAACTGTGTTATTTACATTTTAACCCTCAATGGCAATAATAATCATAATGATTCTACTTTATATTATTCGTTATCCCTCGGAACAGAATTTAATATAATTGAGTTATTTTATGAAAACGAAAAATTTATCTTCAGTAAAATTGAGGTTGGACCAGGCGTTATTGTTGGTTATTCAGATTCTCAACAGCTATTTGCGATAAGTGAGAATTTAGGAAAAAATTGGAGAATAATTGAAAGACGAATGCGGTTAATTAAAATTGAAATCAATTCTAACAACCCAAAAGACATAGCAGTAGTAAATGAGGATGGTTCTGTATATTTATTTTTAATTCACTCTAATAAGATATATTTACTGGATGATGATATGATGAAATGGAATTATCGCTACAATTATTGCAAAAATATAAAATGGTATAGGATATCTAGATAAAACTAGGCATCCAAAACTGCCATATTTATTTTTTTCCACAAGTATATATGTCTATTTTTTTTTTAGAATACCATTTTACACATCATTTTCTCCTGTACAAAACAAACAACATTCAACCAAAGAAAATATTATCAATAAGAAACATTCTTAAATTTGATATATCGGGCAATATTTTATGGATAGTTAATGAGGTTTAAGAATTGAAAATAACTGAAAGATTGAACATGTTCGAAAATTACATTTTATTATAGAAAAAGATTCCGTAACAGAAGCTATCTTCCCGATTTATTTAAAACCAATAGTACATTAAAATTCCCAACTCATTAGAATTTCTTCGTTTTCAACTCTATCTCAGACATTTTTGTCATTGTATTAAATGAGACTAGAAATATTTTTCTTTATTCTGCATCGACGTTGGATTATAAATTTACACGTATAGGAGAATTGATATCTAATTACAATGAGTAATAAAAGCAAAGATTAATGTAAGAAAAACCATTGAGTCATGTTATGACGTAGAAACGTTTGAAAAATTGCCTGGATTACTGATGATTAATCTTGAGACATATGTGAAAGGAATGAAAATAATATTCACAGCTATATCTTTTAACCACGGATTAAAATGGACTCATATAAAAGCTCCTAATAGGGTAGAAAATCTCACATGTGAATGGGTAAATATATTAAGGATCTCAATTCAGCCATCCTGTTACCTTCAACTTAAGTTAGAATGCCCGAAAGACTACAAAACCAAATCGATAAAAACCAACGAGCATTCTTTATCAACAATGATAGCTTATGGTATAAATTTTGACACAACTTAAGGAACTATATATAAGGGCATCAAAGAAATATATTCAGGAATTTTTGTATCTGTGGATGCTGGATACACATGGGAACTAGTAATAACTCATGCCCATATATAATAGTCACCAAAACTTATCAACAATATTGTGATGATTGATAGCGGCGGTATATTTATAGGATTACCAAAATCTTTGCATGCTATTTAGTTTCTAATTTCATTCTCAGCTTTAGTTATAGTCTTAATTTTGGTCGCATCTGGAAATCTGTTGAAATTTCAAAAAATTCTTTAATACCCATGGAAGTTTATTATGATACTATAAAAGCATCCTTAGCTGCTACGATAATTGCTGTTGATGATATAAATCAGAAATGGTACTTCCTAAAAATTGACTTTACCAATGTAATAAGTAAACCCAAACTCCTAACTTAATACAGAAAACAAATGTACAAAAGACGATTATGAGGAATATACAATTGGAGTACATAAAAAAGCAGAATGCTTTCAAGGCAAAAAAGGAATTACATACAGAAGACGACACGATATTGTTTGTAGAAATATTATCCATGAATTACCGAAAATTGAACCGATCAATTGTCCGTGCACAAGCGACGACTTTGGATGGTTTTTAATATAATCTAACTCATAGCACTTTTGGCGCGTTCAAGGTGAACGAGAAATGCTACTGGGACCCGGATGTTGACATTGAAAAGCAAATGACGTACGTCTGTAGACAGGGAGAATTTATCCTCCGCCCATCTCTGTTTTGTTTTTATTTGTTAATGTAGTGTAAAAAAACTATCAGATGATGTTTGCGAATTAAATAATAGGTGGGTAAACCAAAAGACAGATATTTGTGAATTTACAGGTAGGGAAAATGTTCTTATACCAAAATAGAAGAGCATAACTCGATCTCTATTTTGGTTGGCTCGAAAATAAAATACACTACAGTCGACGATACATATGAATTAAAATTCGTCGATATACCAATCGCATTACGAAATCATGGTTTTATCAAAGCATACGGGATAAATTTTATAAAAAGATGCTTATATCTGTTGAATGAAACGGGAATAATTCAAATTTGTTATAACGCGCCTGAACTAATCATTCAGCCCACCGTTAAGATATTCTTACACGATCCTACGGTTTTGGGAATTTTAGTAGACAAAATAACGAAGAGCATATTTTATTATAATAAAACTATAATATCAATCATTAACGAGAATTCGCAACACAGAAAAACATTATACAAATCTGTTGATCAAATAATATTTTCCACCTTGTTTTCATCACAAGGGTTATTATAGTATTTTAAACAATTAGAACGATCGCGTGTGTGTACAGAGTAAGCGGTCGGGCCAATAAAATTTATTGTCTCCACATAATAAGTTTAAAAGGCGAAGAAAAAATGACATTATGTTACGATAACCCTATATTGTTTGTGTTATACGACAACAGAAAATCTGCCTATTCTATCTATTTAGAAAGTATTTCCTACACTGTAAACGAGAGGGGCATTGCTTCAGAGCAAGTAATATATCACAAAATAATTCATTCAGAAAAATTATCAATATAAAAATTTATTACAGGCAATTCATAGAAAAGGCACAGAATATTTGATTATAAACAACGGAATTGTTTTAGGTGATTCTGTTTACAACTACAATAATATCCATTATGGCCAATTTCATTTAGCATCTGAAACAGGTATTTAACATTTTAGTGAAAGAAGAAATAAATGCCTGCAAGCTTGCACATTGCGATATGTTCTGTTTTCCATTGAATTCAGACAAATACGAATGTAACTGTCCTGATAATATGAATTACGATAAGACTAAAAATAAATGTATTTGTGATTCTCAACATCCGACCTGTTCAAGTTTTTTTATAAAATAAAAAAAAATCTAGAATGCAAATCGCACGAATTTCATTGTAAAAACTCGGAATGCATCCACATAAAAGGTAGATGTAATGGCGTCGATAATTGTGGCGATAATTCTGATGAATATGATTGTTCTCTCGGTAATACAATTATCATTAAAACTAAATATTATTTAACCCGCTGACCCTCCATTCTCTTTTTATATGTTTAGTTTTGGGGTTTCACCGCTTTAGATTATACTTTTGGGGGTTTCATACTAAGAAAATCTCAAACAAAAAAAGTAACATTTTAAAATTTAAAAGATACAGGTTGCAATTATATTAAATGAAGTTATTGAATTAAAAATTTTTTTACATTACTTCGATATATTATTAATCCTCTCCCTTTTCACATAAAATAAAGTTTATTAAAATTTTAAAAGAAAATTATGAACTTTTGCTGGTGATAAAAATAATTTTCCCCACGCTTCTAGATATAATTTCTTTTTGAAAGTTTAGTTTAGCCTGTTTCTGGTAGTGCAATAAAATACGATCATGCTTATTGAAAAAGAAAATCGTAGAAAGCTAGTTTCTTTTTAATTTAAAAACTTACTCAATCACGGAGCATGCCCAAGTGAGGAATCCCGAAAAATTTCACTTTATGGTGTTCTTGGTTAAATATGATTTTCCCCACGCTGTCCAATGTCAGAACACATTTAAAGTTGCATTTTTTGTTGTGAGGGAGGGGAAGGGGGTGGTTAATTTTATGAGGTTTAATGAATTCTACGAGAACCTCTATTTTGTATCATTATGTATCCTGCAAAAAAAAAATACTATAAAAGAAGAAACGACACAACATTAATTTTTTTAGTCAAGACTTAAAGGTTTAAGTAGATGACAGTTAGTTATCCTGGGTTATCTTCTTGGAAAGGGCGTTGCAAACTGCTATTGCAACCAAAGTCATGCTCAGTAAATATCGTAAAACTGCTTTACAATAATTCAAATTTTTTTTGCCAAAATAAAAATATAATTTATAAATTATATAAAAAAAATGTTGTTTTTAAAAAATTTTCGTTTTTACAAAAAAGGGATGGCAGAAGGAAATATTCATTTAACAACCGAATTTTATAAAATATAATTTTTAAAGTTGGCGTAAGATTACAGTCCCACGAGAAGTGATACATTGTTTATACTTTTTAACAAAAGAAAAAAGTATAGAATTTTTTTTATGAATTACTTTCAAAAATTTAATAATAACGATAATTTTTTTTTGAATTTTTTTTACGGGGCAGGGAAAGGCAAAGTTTAGGTTTTAATTTTGAAACTCCAGTTTTTATCCGAGTTTATTGAATTCATGCGATAAAGTAACAAAAGCTGGGCTATATTAAAATTTCTCAATTATTAATATTCAGTCTGTGAAATTGATGATATGCTATGTGATAATAACACAAAATGCGTCAGTTACTTTAACATCTGTGATGGGACAAATAATTGCCAAGACGGCATGGACGAAATGAATTGTCATGCCAGTATGCACAAATTTTTAGTATTTTAGCTATAAAATGTGAAAAAACTCAATATTCTTGTTTTAACGGGAAATGTATACCCAAAGAAAAATACTGTGATGGAAAAAATGACTGCCATGATTTTAGCGACGAAGATTCCTGTGAAAGTAATAAAATTCAATTAATATATTTAGCTGAATGTAAATATTTTGAATCTAAATGTGATAATGGTCAATGTGTCCTGCGCAGTCAGGTTTGCGACAATATTTTCCATTGCAGTGATTTAAGTGATGAACGAGGATGTATGAATTGAAAATTATATTTATAGGCGATATCATTCTTAGTGAATTTATAAATACATCCTGTTCAATAATCTGTGACAGCAATAAATGTATTCCACGTGAAAAACTATGCAATCATATCACTGACTGTTTTGATGGCTCCGATGAAACGAGATGCAGTAATTATTTTATGCGAAATCCCTGATTAGCATTGTTTACGACCATGCGCGGGTTTTAATGATACAAACATATTTCTTCCTCCTAATCTCTTCGTTATGTTTAATAATGGCCGACCAACTAACACTTTCGTCCATGGGTAACATCATGAAGGCAACTCTAGTATCACAAGCATTTACGGCTATGCTACAGACTGCCCCAGTTTTTTTCAACATGCTAACTCTAGCCAAAAACGCTAAACCAATTGCGAAATCTCAATTCTATGATATTAAAAATATTTTCAATCATATTTTAAAAAAAATTATGCGCAGTGAAGACTAAATTCAATTTAATTAAGTCAATGCCACTCTCCTAAGGATCAATGATAGAAAAGACAAAATAGTGTTTTTAGCCACTAATTAATAGGATTTTAGTTTTAGGCTCTTATCTTTTGTTTTGGTTTTCTCATAATTTTGGCGGGACGGCATTAAATTTAAGTTCGGTGAGTTACTAGAGGGGAATTTCCATAAAATTGAGTTTAACCAAAACTTAAGAAATTTTATTATATTTAAAACGCAAATTACGCTCTCATGCATGGCGGATACTTGCTAATTGTGTGATTAAGCCAGCTTTTTTTTACATTTCAGATTATAGCATTGCCTGTTCTAATCCAGGGCAGGGGCAATGCATTTCGGAATTTATGTGTTACGAAAGGGAGAGAATATGTGATAATTTTTTCGACTGTTCTGATCACAGCGATGAATTGGGTTGCCCTGGTAAAACATTCAAAATTCATATAGAACGTGATTTGTGTGAATTCAGTGAAATTTATCGATGCAAATCAAACGAGAAATGTATTACCATTAATCAACACTGTGATGGCATAAACGACTGCGATGATACATCCGACGAAGGAACTGAATGCAGTATCTAATTAAAAATAACAGTTCATAGTTAGCGAAATCTATATAAAATATATAAAAATAAAGGTGACAAATGAATTCCCAGAATTTCATTGGGAAGTGAACGTACCTTTAGACAAAAACATGTTTAACGTAACATTATTATCAAGGCATTAAAATTTTTATATATTTATCAGTGACGATCAAAAAATTCGCAAAAATATCATCACAAGGAAGAAATCTGTGAGCATTCTGGATCTCGACATTTGTAAGAAGTACATTTTGATCGTAAAAATTCGGGGATTAAATGTCGGAAGATTTTTACATTTTACTCATAAACCATTATCTTTGCCACCTTTGCATCTTTCATATAATCATCAAAAACAATTAATATATTTGGTTCTACAAATACCATCTTGTTTTCCACAAAATTATTATATTGAATGTCGGAACAGTGATAGAATTGTATTTCAAAATTTTTCTTTTAATTCATTATTTTTTGTTAAAGCTGATCAAGGTTTAACATGCAGGGTATTTAATTATCTGATAATTACAAGGTTTCTTTATGTCCAATGAATGTTTTTAATATCTCATGTAGCACTTTTAGTTCTCCGATATATTTGAAGTCGCCTTCCTCCATATACTTGATCAAATTATTCTTGATTCCAATTTTATCTATCATTATCATATTTACTGTTATATGTTTGAGAAAAAGAAATCGCGGTTCATATTTTATTAGATCATACTATAATTTATCAAGAGCTGATACTATATCTGAATTAGGTGCGATTTTCAATTCAAAAAGAAACAATTTAATTATTAAGGAAGATAAATATAAAAAATGGATCGAAATTTTGGATTAAAAAATTATAAAACAAAAACGTCTTATATTAAAATATATATATTTTTTTCTTTTCTTCTTTTTTGACCGCTACAGTATGTGCATACTATTCACCAAGATGGACATTTCACCGCAAATATTTTATTTTTGAGTATAATTAGACCAAAATTCTATTAAATATCAAATTGTAAGTATATTCATTTTTTTCAAAATATTATTTTATAGGCAATTTACCCCAATAGCATATCTCATATTTAATTTACAACAATTATTTTTATTATCAATAGAAAAAATGGATATCGTTTCCTATGGACACAGAAAATAGGCTGATTCAGATTATATCCAATACTGTGAGACCCATTCTAAAATAAATTAAAACATTTGAAAACACTAAATATATGGTACCCAAACAATGATTCTTAGTCTAACAAGACATTAATTCTGGCCCGCCAATTCCTACGATGCGCATGGCTGGAAGAAGGAATTAAAAACTGTATTAAAGTTTAATTATTTTGTGACCTGCGAGTTTTTAATCTTGATAAAAGACTCTCATATGATAACAGCTTTAACACACTTGTAACTAAATAATTATTCAAATTGTTATTTAATATAATTTATACCCATCAATAAAATGTCTCACCCAAAATTATTCGTAGCAAAATGTTGTGTACTGTTTAACAGCAGCACTTTTTTCCCCTAAAATGGTCCCATCCTAATTCTTAATTAAATTTAAGGATGATTACAATGAGGTTACAAAATTGTCAAATAAAAAATCAAACACACTTTAAAAGTATGTCTTTTTTATTTTAAAAGTTTATTTGAATAATTTAGAAACCTCACTGTAATCATCCTTAAATTTAATTAAGAATCAGAGTGGGCCATTTTTTGGATAATTAAAAAATAGTACGCTGTTTAATTCGACTTATTTAGCGGCCGTTTTTTTCATTGATTGAATAATACATGATTATTTCGAACCTTCAAAAAAATGGGTTAATTTTTTATTGTTTCTCTAAAGTATTTTTAATACCTCAAAATAATTAGATTCATACTCAGGAAATCTTCTCCTTACACCACAGCTCTATTCATTAAAATTTCGCGTAAAATTTTCACAATACAATGGGAGACATAGAGCTAGATTCCACGGTGTCATTAAATACGCATATAAAATGAATAATTTCTTTTTAAATGTGAATAAAATTTGATGTAACATAATCTAAATTTCAAAAAGAGGATATTTCTGTTTGATTTGAGATTACAGATGAATATAAATTGGCAATTCAACATCTTATTATTATGAGCGAGGTTTAAGACTGTTACAATATTTCAACAAATAGGTAAAAAAACTTAGGCCAATTAAATACTATCACAGGGATTTATCAGTATTTCTCCTTTGCAAAAAAAAGCAACCTGTTGGAAACATTTTTTAACTGATAAGCTAAATAACTATCATCCAATATAATTCACGATATAACGATTTCTGCTAGTTAAAATGGGATAATCAATTTGCATTAATGATTGAAGATGTTATTTTATCTTTCTTAAGTAGAATTTCTTCTTATTAAATTTCAAAAATAATATAGGAGATCGGTAAAAAAAAATTCAAGATTGGAAAACAAAATATGAAGAAAAGACGGTTTAAGCCCAATAAAAAATGAAAGTTTAATTTAAAAAAACGAAAAATTAGATCAATTATTTATGAACACAAAAATGGTTTTAGACGATAATATACTCGGGTTTGGAAAATACCTCCAAAAACTGATTATTAATTCCCAGTGAAGACAATCTAATTGTTAAGATTAGCCGAGTGGCAAGCGGTGAAGCGTCTCTCTAAAAGTATACATAAGATTTTAATTTTCTGGTAATTACAATATAATGGGATAACTACGTGTAAGATAATGGTGATATTAAATTATAGACACGAAATTGCAACAAAGAAAACCTAGAAATTTACATAGCGGATTCCCCAAATAATAAATAAAAAAAATATCGGTCACAAGGATGTGAAAATTTAATATTTTAAATTACCCTGAGTTTTATGATTATGTCAATATGAATGAAATTTAAGGGAGGAACGGGGGTTGGCATTAAGCTTTTTTATGTAATTATTATGTCAGGTCAAGATCAGAGCCCACACTGTTTTTGTAAGAAATAAATTATGTATTAGAGTTGGTTTTTATAAAAAGGTAAATTTAATGATGATATATAAGGTTTTATTCTTCAGCAATTAAAAAATATTTGTAATAACAATATTTAATGTTCTCTATTCCCGACAAAGAGCAGAGAATAAATAATTTACCATTTGGTTAAGGAGCCACATAGGAACGCCCTCATACTCGTTCGCTACCCTAGTATAACTTTAGGATATCAAGAAAATTATGCAAAATTTTTAATATTATGCTGAGTGAACAAATTGAAGTAATATTTTATAAAATATTTTTTTATCATTTATTTTTTTCTTATTTTTTTCGACACATTTTAATAAAAAATTCGAGGGAATAATTAATTCTATTCTAAAGAATTATTTAACCGAAGCATTTTTGGCAGATAGCTTAGTCGGAATAATTTTATGGTAAATTTTTTAAACTATATGAATACTGTATTCACCATAAATGATAATATTCCACCAACTTGAATTATTACATGCTCGATGTTGATTTTTTTTATTTGTCGATTTAATAAATTATTGACTTTTTCTACCAACTATTTATTTTTCAATTTTAAATATTCATAGAATTGAGAAATTATCTTATTTGAAAAGCGAAAAGAACTCCTTGTTCGTCAAAGTCATCTTTACAGAATATGAAAGATAAAATATTTTTAATATTTGTATTTCTTGGAGATGCCGCACAAAAATATGCCTAAGCCCAATGCATATAAACAGAGATGGAAGTATCTTTTTAAACAATCCAAATGTTCATAACCATGCTCCGAACCCAGAAGACTTGTCTAAAAGACGAATTATTTCTGATGTTTGAAAACGAGCAAGAACCATCACAGAACCATCTAAACCGAAGTATTCCATCAATCTCGCCTTTAATTCCTTCCTATATTTCTTTGAAGCGAAATCTACAAAGGATTCGTCAACGAATTAATTTGTCCCTTACTATTCCATCAGATGCAGCACACCTAATCATCCCCGAGCAATACAAAATTAGGTATAGAAATGAAAAATTTTTATTATACGATGGTTGAGAAAAGGATGGAGAGATTTTTTCTCTTCGCAACACCTCGTCAACTCAATATTCTTAATCTAAGCTCCAACATTTACTTTGATTCAACCTTAAATTCAGTCCCTGAAATTTTCTACCAGTTGTTTTTTATTCACAGATAATACAATAATGTATTCATTCCATTTGTTTTTGCGTTGATGGAACCAAAAACTAAAATAATGTGCAGAAGAGTTTGGAAGAGAGTCAAAGAAAATGTTGAAATCGCATGCCGAAGTACCATGCATGATTTTAAGGAAGCATCTATAAATTCATTGATGGGTTTCACTCCAAGCACCCCATGGACTGGATGTTTTTTTCCACTTTTGCCAATGTATATGGCATATCATTCAAAGTGGGGATCAATCCACATTATACCGAGATAACGAAATAGCGAGATAAATCTTCAAGATGTTTGCGGCTTTTGCCTTTTTTTTCAAGAAGATAATGATATTGGAGCGTACAAAACGTTGGAAGAACATATATGCCTAGAGAAGTTCGAACAACAATTCAGAAAGCTCCCGAATTATTATGGGGGCACTTTAATCTAAAGTCCTAATCGTACAAGTCGCTAAGAGCCCTTATTTCCTTTTCCATTATGGAATCAATCCGAAAGAATTGAAAATGGAATCAGTCGGACTAATAATAAAGTCGAGGGTTGGCATAATGCATTCGCATGTGTAGTTGGGAGAAATCATCCGAATATTTTAATATTTTTAGTCTCTTTGCAAAGGGAACTCAGCCTTGTTGATGTCAAAATTGATACTATACATATGCGAACAACCCAGCAAAATTATAAACCTGTTTACAATCAAATATATTGGCAATTAATTGAACAATTGGAACGACGTTATACAATTCCTGTAATAACACTATCAGAACAAATATAAAATCTTCTCCACGTATTTAAACTTAAGATTATCGTTAATTATAATTTTTCGTGTTTCAATTTTTTTTGTTTTCACTATCAAAATGTCAAATTAAAGATATTTGCCAGTGTTTAGATGAATCTAATTTAAAACACAAAGACGTGAATCATATTTGGCACTATAAATGTGAAAATGAAAATTAAAGATTATGTTTTCGAATTATTAATTTAATATTAATTTATTTTTAATGGTGAAATCCATCTTGTGCGCAATTTTCACCTATTCATATTTTAGTATTGATAATATGGTTTTAAGAATAAAATAGCGTGCAATTAATATTTAAGGGGAATGACATTTCTGTAAGTTGCTTTAACTCCTATTCTCTCTCCAACCCTCTTATCTATGTTTTCAAATATATGACCCTTACCTTAGTATTTTCCACATACAGTATAATTTGCTTAATCCGGATTAATTATCAAGTCCCAAATAAATTTATTATTAAACCAATTATAATGACTATAGTTAATAGGTTTCGTGTAAACCGAAACCCGTTAGATTCTTGAAGTCCCCTGTATATTTTTAAGTTTTAATCCGGAATTTTGATTTTTTATTGTTTAATATACATTTTTTTTCATGGATTCAAAACGATCAAGAATTCAAATTTTACTAGACAAAAAATAAAAAATGAAATTATTTGTTATTCAGAAGCTCGGCCAAAAGTAAAACAAATAGAAATCGCAAATCATTTTAAATTAAAGCAGCAAACAATGAGTGATATTTTTATATAGTCTGAAAATATTAAAGAAAAATATCAAAATGAATTCATTTTAGGAAAAGTGAAAAGAATGAAACAATCAAAATATGCACCGACTGGTGAAGCATTGTTGCATTGGTTTTTTGCTGAGAGCAGATAGACCAGATTTTCCAATAGGAGGATGATTGTTAAGACAGCAAGCAACCAAATTTGCTAGAAATCTTGGGGAGGGGGCGAAAACGAGGAAGTCGACAAGAGGTGGATTAATCGCTGGCAAGCACAACACGAGATTTCTGTTGAAAGAATGGCCGGTGAAAGTTCTTCTGTTTCTGCTGAGTCTATCCATCCCTGGAAAGAAGCCCGCAATGAAGAGATTTAAAAAAAATATTTGGCTGACGATATTTTACTTGCGATGAATGTGGATTATTTTGGTTGTTAGCCCCGGAAAATGAAACTTTGGCTTTCAAAAACGAGAGTGGTCACGGGGCAAAAAATCCAAATCAAGGGTAACACTTTGAATTGCGTTAGCCTCTAAGGAATGAATTTTTCTCTTTGGGTTATTGGAAAATATGCAAAACCACGATTCTTCAAAAAAATGTCCTGCATATTCGAATCATTTATCGAGAAAACCGAAAAGCTTGGATGACAAGCGATATTTTCACGAAATTCTTTAGTTCGATCGACAAGAAAATGAGGAATCAAAATTGTAAGGTGGCGCTTATTCTTGATCAATATCCAGCACATCCAAAAATAATGGGATTGAAAAAATGTGGAATTTTATTTCCTTCCACCAAATACCACATCTAAAACTCAACCCTTTGATGCAGGGATTATCAAATCAACGAAATTCCTTATTAAAAAATGCCTCGTTCCCGTGCTGCTGTTCTGTTATGAAAAAGAATTGATGTCGATTTCAATCTACTGGATGCTTTGAATCGCATAAAATTATTATGGGATGTAGTATCCGAAAAGACTGTTGGGAAATGTTTTCAACACTGTTTTACCTCAGACACAAGGAATGAAGACACTGGGGCAAACGAAGATGAGCGTGACGTTAAAAATCTTTTTGATCGATTAAGATCGTTTTTTTTAGTGCCTGAAGATGTCACTTTTGAGTGCTTTGTAGAGGATGATAAAGACCTCTCCCCAACATCAGGGGTTTCTGAGGGTGAAATTTTTGAGATGTTTAAGTCCTGTAACGGAAATAAAGACAAGGAATTAGAGGACCTAAATTTGGATAGGGCCATGCCAACAAGCAAAGGAGCAATGCAGACATACCACACAATTCCTTATTTTTTACAAACTTAGAAATTTGAGGAGAAAAATCCCCTCCATATCGATTGTTTTAAAGATGATCGAAGTGTACATATTTCGAAAGAAATGAAACAAAAGAAAAAACAGATTTCTTTAAAAATCATTAAAAACTAAATTTTTTTCATTTGAATTGATCAATTGTTTGCCAATTAAAATTATTTTCAGATTTTTTAAAAAATTTGATATTTTTTGAAGTTTTAGTAATAAATATATCAATTTCGGTTAATCCGGGGAAAAACTGACGGCCCGGATGCAACCGGATTTATCTAATTATACTGTATCTGTAATATTTCTATAATAAAATTGCCAGTGACAACAAAAACGCATCCATATTTGAAATAATATATTCTGACCTATGATTAAGCTTTTAAAAAATTGAAATTCGAAAATTTGTAAAAATAGGGTTTTTTTTTTTTTAAAATTCTGCTTTTAAAATATCTATCTGGAGTAAAAAAAATATTTTTCGTTGATACTTGCAACATTAATAACATTTTAAAAACAAGGGGAATTAAATCGTTTCAAATCTTTTAAAATTTAATACTTATCTTAAATAATCGATCAATTTTCTTTTTTTTTACTGTGTCTATTTTACTTTTTTGAATTCTTCTTCCACCTCCCATCAAATAATTTACTTCAGATAAGGGTAAAAATTACTTATATTTTATTAATCTAAATTAAGAACCGAGCGATATTTTCTATTTAAGATTATATTGCACTAAATTTCTATATGATTTACAGTTATAAATTTATTTTTGAACAAAAATACATTTCAATTATTACATATCTGGCTTTTTTTTTGTCATCGACTTAGTGTGTAAACACTTACGGCTGTTTGTCGTGAGAAGATTAACTTTACTCAGCTGTTTTAGCTAACTGACAAGTAGATGTGCTTCAATCAGAACCAGAGCAGTACAAAGACCTTCCCGACTAAATCTTTTACAAAACTTATTTGATTTAAAGAGATCGTGCATTTAAGGGATTTGTTTTTAAATTAACATATTTTTTTTTGTAAAAATTACAAAGTGAATATTAAAATTTGTTATAATTTTTAAATGGAATTATAATATATTTTCTCGAAGTCAGCGGTTTTAAACGATTTTACATGCGTAAATCAGAACTTTAACAAAATGCTCGTTTTAACATTTATAAAAAAAAACGATTTGAACATCTTAAAAAAAGTAAAATATTAAGTTGTGCCACAAGTCACATCATGTAATAAGATGCATGAACAATGTAATTCATTTAAGACACTAAAGTATTAAAAATTTATTCAATAAAAATATAATACTTCAAAAAGAGTTTGATGCAATGATACAAAAAAAATGGATGCTATTTTTTATCTCCTTATATCTGTCCATGATCGAAATGATTTTAGATTCAAGTTTCGAAAATGTAACCTTAAATGATTAGATTTAGATTGAATTCAAGGTTTCAGCCTTTGTTTTTGGTTACAGTAGTTTTAGAAATACTGGAGTGAACCAAAAATGTTGTGGTGACGAGAAAAAAAAAATCTGTGATCCCTGTCGATACGTTGTGTTTTTGAATCAAGTAAACTTTCTTTTAAATATTTTCATTTCATTTATTTGAATCTATAAAAATTAGATTATGAATGGCGGTCTAATTATGGAATTTAGAGTCGGTTCTTTTACTCGCCAATCGCAACAATTGAATCAGAGGCTTCATTTTAAGATCCTTGGATCAAGCGCAAAAATGGTAAGATTAAATAAACCTGTCAATTTTTGTATCTTATGCTGTGGGGCATAAAGTGTGGTCAACTTAACTGGTATCTTTTGAGATAAGATTCCCTGATTTTTAATTGAAGGATCCAACGTTTAAGTATGCCTCCCTGACATAACATGCAAGCAATAGTATGGGATTTAAACGTAGTAAATTAATGATCCCCTTAATTACCGAGAAAAGGGTGTATAGCTAGAACATATCTTTCCAAATTACATGATGATATAACACATGGCCATATTCTAATTAAAAAGGCGGTTGAAGGGGGTATAGTTTTTGAACTCGAAAGAAGCAGAGAAAACTAAGATATAAAAATATTTTCTAATAAAGTTAACCCCTAATATTTGTTGAGAGAAAAAGAAGAAAAAACAGATATTATTATATATTAAAACGTAAAGTATGGAAAAACATGATCGAGAGATTAAGGCGACTTTGGAAATGGCAGTGTCTTAACAAATAATAGTATTTAAATCTAGTTAGAACATAAAGAAAATAAAACCATTGGGTCTTTATAATAAAAATGGGAAACTTGGCTAAAAAGGGATATATTGTTTAATATGCCTTTATTATTCGTTTTCGCGATTTAAATTTGTAAATTAAAAAAAATTTAACTTGTTATTTTCTAATTTTAAGGCGCTTAAAATTAAAAAATTTGCGTAAATTATAATAATTCTAATTAATATTTATTGCACATACGTACCCATACGAAAATTTTAAAAGTTTTAAAACAAATATTTTTAGAGTGGGGATCAGGTATATCCGTGAATAGTAACCGGTGATTCGACCTACTGGGAATAGAGGAAAAACATATTTTTCAACGCCAAATTTCCTTTTAGGCTGATCTGATTTTAGGCAATTTGATATATATTCTAACCCTCTGTGGTTCTCATGCCTTTCATCGATTCGAATTCTATTAATCTTGAATTTTTTTCCTTATGTGTTAAAAAGAAATAGTTTATAGCTGATACCTTTACACATCTTGTTTAAAAGACTATATTGACCGTTTTAGAAAAATGGAAGAATCTTTAGATGCTACCACACCAGAATTACTGTAAAATTTCTAACATAAAAACGAGCAAAATTTTTTGTTAAGTTGTGAGCTAGAATTGTGGGGTCAATTTAGTGGTACCGCAGTCTTAGTTTCAGATCCTAACCAATAGAATTTAAACTAGATTTTAAAATGATGTATCTGGATATTATTTTTAAACAATTGCGCAATTTCAATTTTCACAGGACGAGCCAAATTATGCGCATTGCACCAGATTGGATATCTTTAATAAAATTAACCTTTAAAGATTTAAGGTATCGAATATAAAAAGAATATAATAAATAGTCTTTTGAGGTTAAGAATCGATAGTTGCTCAGTCTGGTGTTATAAGTACAACTATTCGAAATGAAAAGAATCAATTGGTTTTTGATTGTATTATTTAGTATTTTAGAGCGTTTTTTTAATGATCTCTAATATTGATAAGAATCTGAATTGGTCTGTTATCATGCAAAATTGAAAAAATATTTCTTTTACTTCAAACAATTTTAATAATATTAATGTTCGAATTAGAGGGGGAGAAATAATATAAAGTAAGCTCTCTGAAGTTTTCAAAAAACATTGTTTACAAGTTTAATAGTTAGGGCATTGAGTCAAATATTGTGGGGATATAACAGAGTTAAAAAACAAGGAAACGGTTTTTATTTAAGTATTTCTGGTACCGCCTCGAGCATAGAATTAAAGTAAAATAAACGTAAAGGGGCTTTTAATCCTGATGACATTTCAGCCCAATTCTTTATTTTTCCTACCTTTTTTTTGCAAATGTGTGGTTTCAGCAACTGATTTGTTCTTTCTATAATTATTTTTACACTGAATTCATCGAAATAAAATTATTTTTATACCTGAATAACATCTTTTCACATTTATTTTCTTTATTAAACATTTTGCTAAATCCCTCCTTTTTTTTTATGTGTCTTAAGGTTAATGAAGGTGCGTTTGTACGCCTGTAAAAACTTTAAAGACTTTAATTGAGATTGTTACTATTCAAAATTTTAAGCTGCATAATATACCTACAGGAGTACCAAACTTCTCAGAAGCAACTCCGACATTTTTTCTCATCAAATATTTTTATATGTATTTTTTTTACCCCATATTACACATAATTCTTAATGAGATTGATACCTATTCCCCATTTTTTCAATTTCATATAATGATAACGATTGCTTGTTTTACCCATAAATTTTCCACCTTGTTGTTTACAGAGTTTCTCACCAGATTTCTCTGCCGAGACCTGATTTAAAACTGTATACTTTTTTTTATTTGAATATTGATTATTTATTTTTATATGTAAAGTTGTGATCTGAGAATGCAGGAATAAAAAAAGTGAATGCATATAAACTTCTACAATCTTCCTTCATAATTTCAATAAGAGATTCTAGAATAGTTTGACGCATCTCGCTCTAAGTTTCCACTCTCGTAACTCTGACAATTTTCTTCTTCCATCTTGATTGACGTCTGTTATTTTTATTTAAAAAAATTGTATGAAATTAATCATAACATTTTACTTAACTTTGCGAAGAAGCTCTCTATCTTTTTACGATATTCATCATTGTATATCCATTTAATAATTAAACTTTGCAGAATAATAGAAAGGATCGCTGAAAAAAAAATTGAAAATATTTTTATTATTTTATTAATTTTTCCTTCTGATAAATTTAAAGTTATAAAGTATGTTGCCAGAATAATTTATTCTCGTAAACATTTAAATCAAAATTTTAAAATGTACCAATCAAATACAATTTGGATTTTTGAAAATCAACATCCTTATTTTAAAAATAACAAACATTTGATTTTTTATATATTTTTGTTATAATTTAACATATTTTCGAAATATTCTATATCCAATAAGGCATTTTTTTCGAGTCTCAATTGATGCAATTTCACGAAATAAATAAATATTCCACTTTTCGGTATTCAAAAAAAGGAAAAATTTATTATACTGTTAGTATTTAAAAATTAATATTCACATTCTAGATCAAAACCTGATCGGGTTGCGCGGAAATTACGCGAACCAAAACTTACAGATATTGTTTTTTAGATTATTATGTCAAAAATATATATAATTTTTAACTTTCTTAACCTTTTTTTTTAAAGAAATGACCTGAGGTGTTCAGTTTTTTTTCCAGCCTTTCTATTATTATTAATAAAACATCGTTTAAATACGTATTTTTTTAAATAATTAATATTGATTTTAATTGAAAGGTTACTTAGTTTTGAAAAAATCTCCATACTAAATGTTAACTAAATTGTTTATCCTCATAAAACTGGCATGCATTTGAAAGATCGTCGACCGTTAACTTATCGACTTTATTATTTAAATTTTAAAGAAATCATAATACTACTTTGACGTTTCAATTATCTTGAGAATTTTGGAAAAAATAGTGAACACTTTTGTATTTTTGTTGCAGTTTGATTAAGTATCTTTTTTTTATAATTATTCGTTTTATTCTTTAGCATATCTTAGATTGTTTATATATAAGCATGATACTTCTCATAAAAATACGTAATATAGCGAATAAACACAAACATTTAATTCTCAAGAATTTTCTATACATTTTAATGCGATCGTTTGCTTATATTCCAAATAACTCGGCGTTTTTACCTGCGATGTTTTGATATGAACTGCCCAATCGCGTATCAATAGCCTAGCAAAAGAACAAGCAATATTATCATAGAATGAATATCTTAACATATAATAAGTCTAGTTATAAGGCCTGCATCTCCTGTGAATAAAATTTGTTTAGATTATTGTCTTCTCTATAGTTTGTGTTGCGTCAATTTAAGACTTAAATCACTTTTAAAAATTTGAATTAGCTCTTTGTCCTTCATATATTAATTGAATTAAGGATAATGTTCAATTCTCAATGAGATCTGTCGGTAAAAAAAAGAAAAACATTGAATTTTGGCCCATGTGTTCTGTTCTTATTAAATATTGTATCTATGATGGTCAACAAGGATATTATGCCACAATGGCCTTATATGGACTAATTCAGTATCAAACTATAGACTAATTTTAGAATGAATAGAATAGATCGAAATTTTAAAAATTATTTTTTTTTAATTAGAATCGATTCTATCTTTTGGAATATGTATAAAACATCACCGGGCGATTGTTGTTCAGGTTATGATGAACAGACATGCACTATTCCATGCGATTTTAGTTTAGATTTATTTTTTTCGGACGACACCAATATAACATCGAAATATATAAGGAAAAATACGGAGAAAGTCGGATATTATGGCTTCACATTCGCTTTTAACTTTGAAAAAATACGAGAAGTATTAAATTAGAATTAAAAAATAGGACAATTTTTTATTTATTTTTTCGATAAAACATCAAATGCGAGATGATAATATTGATGGGGGTTTTTTTTCAAACTTTCAAAATACTCCTAATAAATTATATAATTTAAAAAATTTCAAAGGCTATAATTCTAATATTGTTATGAATGTTTCGTATGGGTATTAAATAATCGAATATAACAATTTAGTCATTTTTGTAAAGGATATACATCTAATAATTGTAAATACCGATGCAGTTCAATAGATGGCATAGAGCACTGTGCGTACGACAGCGGTGTAAAGATCTGTATAAATGGGGCAACAGATAAAAATACATGCGAAAAAAATATTACTAAATTTCGCAAAAAAATATTTAAATGCCATAACGATATTTGTAACAATAATGGACTGTGTTTCGTATTTTAAAAAATTATGACAAAGAGATGTATAATAATAAACTCAAATGCAAATGTCAGCTATGGTACAGAGGAAAATATTGCGAACAATTTTACTGTCAAAATAATTGCAATCAAAACGGATATTGTGTATCTCCAAACAAATGTTCATGCTATATTCCTTATCGAGGAGAACATTGCACTGAATACCCATGCTCATTCGAGCATAGAAATGAATGCAAAAACGATGGCATAATAAAATACTAAAATAAACTTTAGGTTTGGGCTATCATTTTAACAATACTTACAAATGCTATTGCACCAATTCTCTTTTTGGCGGAAAACGTTGCAATGAAGTTACATGCGCAGATGCATGCTGGAAAGGAAAATGCCTTTACACCCCAAAGAACGTATACATATTCTTATAAAAAATACAGAAACTATCCTTCTGCATGTGTCATGACCTCATCACAGGCAAAAACTGCAGTATTTTCAATAATTTTGACAGAGATAGGCATTATGAATCTAAATTTTCAAAAAAATAAAATTGGAAAATCCGTGAAAATATTTTTTTATGTTTTATCCTCCTTCTTTTCAACATTTGCATTTCTTTTATGTTTCACATCAAAATTTTGGGAATACGTAGAAGACGAAAAGGAAAAAAAGTAAAGAATCATGAATATAAATTAATATTTCAATTTCATGACTTTATCGCATTTTGAAGAATTGCCTTAATGAAGCACATTGAAACATTTTCTATACATTTGCCGCATTGCCACAAAATATTAAGATTACGGCGTTTTGAATTATTCGCACTCCATTTTTTATTTCGTTATTGAGTACAGTAGGCGTACTGTAAAAAGGGAACTTTAATTTCTGTTTCTTGTATGGAATTAAAGCTTAACAGGAAATTTTTGATCTTCGGCAAACACAAAATGTACACATTTGTTTAATAATGATCACAGTAAGGAAAAAACATCTTTTCGACAAAATTAATATAATTTTAAAGTGGGAAAAAAGCGTCTGCAGAAAACGGATAACCAGGGATCTTGGAAGATTATGATAATTTGGTACAAAGAGTTGATTGCCATACCGAATTTAAATATGATTCTTGTCTTATACATAAACTATGATATACCTCTTAAATTTACATTAAAAATATGAGGATTTTACGATACTCTGTGTAAAATTAATTCATAAATTATGTAATGAGGAGTCAATAAAAAAATATTTCATTTGATCTTTTAACTTTATCATATTATTTCAACATATTCTTTAACAATATTTCATGTGCAGAGATAATTATAAATTAGTGGCCTTGAGTTTTAATGGCCAGTGTAGTTAAGATTAATGTTCTTCAACGGCCGGCAAATGAAAATTTTTATCTGAATCATGTTTTAAAGATCTAAGAATATACGCGAAGTGCAAGGCTTATTTTTATTTCAGCCTCAGCCTTCAATAAGTTTGGCGGTGTAAAAGGGTTGAATGACGCTAATTCAGTTTGCTTGTTGTTTTCCTCATAATCTTGATCATATAACTAAATTTTAATTGGTTCTTTTTGGCTTCGCAATCTGTGTCTCCCTCGCAAATCTATCTACGTTATAATCCGTGCCCCTTACTTCCTTTTTTTAGGAAACCTCCTATAAATATATCAGATAAACAATGCGCTACTTTTGGCTTGCAAAATTTTGTGCAATACAAATATTTTGTATGCTTCCTTTTTTTTTAAAAAACTTGTAATTTTCTATATCACATTTTAGATCAACTTAACGAGCATATGTAAAAAAATATTTGGGCCGTAAAAATAATTATACGCAAAGCGCTAAAAGTATTCAAATATCATCTTGAAATTATTTTATTAATTTATAATTACTCTATCTCATTTATTTTACGCTAGGATATAACTTATTTTCGCACGGGGCTAAATTATATAGTAAAATTATTTTTCCTATAGGTAATATTGCAAACATTTGACGACAAAACATCGTCCATTACGAATTATAGCTTCATTGCCAATTCCATATAAAGCCGACACAGGTGCTTCCAGGAGCATAGTATGTTATGCAAGATTGAAGGACTTGGTAAAGGATGGCCAAAGAAGTAGAGTAAGGACGTTCGTATATTTTCAGTTATTTTAAGTGGAATTATTTTAATTTGACACATGTTGGTAAATATAAATAATTATTTATTTTATCAAAATATCTTTACATATATTGTATTCTTGATAAAGTTGACATCAAATCACAATACAAAAGAATCGAAATAAAGTTGGAGGCAACAATTTTCGAAAAATAAGAACGATAAAATATTTATTTCAACATTTTTAAAAACTGCAATTCAAATTTTCACTAAAATTATCTATGTGAAGAATGAATAGAATTTAAACAAGTCTTTGACAGACAAAATTGCAATTTAGATGAACTTAATGATGGGCAGACAATGGATATAGAATATTTCTATAAAAGATCTTGAAAACAATAATATACTGTTTTTCATGAAACACAACAATTAAATCAGAAACAACACGAGGGAAAGTTATGCTGTTTTACCGAAATTCTCAAAATTCAATACTGTACTTAGATGGTGTATTTATTATAAAATGTACATCTGATGTAGTTAAATTGCTCACACCGGAAAATGATATAATGATGCTGTTTCGCTGCCAAAGCGAATTGTAGCGCGATGAATAGATTATTATATCCTCAAATTAAAATGTCACTTTTTGCTATTTCAGTATTATTCGCTTGATTTCAATGAAAGCCTCGACAAATAGATTCGAAAGTATAGTAACTAATTTGGTGTATAAGGGGGTTGATCAAAATATTAACATTAAAGAAGAACTCTTAACTGCAAATACAATAAAATACAAATTCCGGAATGAATATTTTTGAAAATGGTGCGACACATTAAAAATATTTAATGTCACATACAGTAAATTATCATTGTTGACAAAAGAGGGTGTAGTATCCACAACAGAGAAAAATAAAGGTGTTATTGTTTTTTTCAAACTGAAAAGAAAAGATTACGCTGTTCTATGGATATTTATATGTTACTCAGTAGCAATTATAAATATCTATGTGCAAAAATGATGCAATTGAAGCGGTCATGTCTAATGTGTTGCAAAGCATAACGACTAATTAAAAATTTATTTTTATGTTATCCAGGATTCAGGGAATTACTGGCTGGTGTCAAAAAGTTAAATGCAGATATTCAGTATTATTACCCTGTTTTTTGACCTGTGAAAGTTACGTTTCGAACAAATTTTTATAATTCGAGAGATAAAATATATTATTTATGGCGATAAAAACTTTGTTCCTTTTCCACAATTTGATGACAAAACAAAAGGATATCAGAGTTAGCGTTTTTTTTGACATGAATAATCCCCTTAACGATGTAAAATACAAAACTATAAAAAAATGGATACGGGACACAATTATAAAGGAAAATTAAAGTATTTAAACGAAAATAACTTTTTTGGGGAAGTTTATATTGCGGGAAAAACTTTATATCATTTCCCCACATTTTCGAATTTTCTTGGCGGATATAACGCTGCCATTTATGTTAAAAATCTGAAAAAGATACATTTAAAATGTAAAGACCGACTCCGAGATTTTTGTTCGGAAATTTCTTTTAGGATATTTTATTTGCCGTTTTAGTTTAACTAGATAGGAAATATACATAAAAAATTTTAAATAGAACTTTTAGATGCTCAAGATCGATCGATGTAAGATAAAATTTTATTGTTGATGAATTTCAAAATTAAGTTGAGCATGCAAAAATAATTTAATCTTAATTTGGCTCAACATATTGATGTAAGAAATCCTTCTGCAAAATAAAGTATCTCAACTCTAAATACAGAATGAAAGTCACAGATACACAACTTGAAAATAACTTGTGTTTAATTATGCCAAAAATTGAACCGAACGTTAAACTCTGATCTAAATCCGGCAGCCGCACTAAAAGTTACAATTATTAAATTTAATAATTATTAATTTTATTAACTTATTTACAAAAATTTATTAATTTCCTAAAAAGTTTTTTATAAATCCAAATATTATTAAAGTATTTCGTTTTCTTGCAGATAAAACTTCCTCATTGACGTTCACCAAAAAAATAATAAAATACCTTACTTAGTAGTACCAAAAATTCAGTCGTTCTAAGAACAAATTCTGTTTTTAACTTTTTTTCTTAAATCTAACCCTGTTGCCCAGGAGGAAAACGTAGAGCCGCCCTTTATCTATAGGAAAAAAAAGATTACCCCCCCCCCATAGAGTTTATAATATAAAAATTGTTATTGTTTACAAATCTAATATGGTTCTATATGGTGCTCCTCAGCGTAAAAAACAACAAGATTATAAAAATGGTCCCTATTAACATGAAACTATCCCTGTTAAACGGCCAAATACTGCATTGTAATAAATAAATTTAAAACGTATGTCTCTGGCATTATTTAAAATGGAGAGGTATACTAAACTAATTAAAAAACATAAATGTAAAATGCCTTTCCAATCTTCTATTAATAAAAGTAAAACAAAATTAAAATCCCGCATAACAGAACGACATTGAATAAGAAAACTACCAAGATAAGAGGAGAAAAATAATTGAGCTTGTCAAAGAAATAAGAAAAAATTGAGTTATCAGTAAAATCAATGCAGAGTAACTCTCCACATAAAACAATTTTTGAAACCTCCTACCACACAAGGGAAGGATATTAATTTTATATTTTCTTGAAATAAATATTTACTTTAAATAAAACCTAAGTTATTAAATATTCTTTTTAAAATGATCAATTTTTATTAATTAGTGTAATAAACTGTATTACAACGATAACTTGCGAAATACTTCAAAATTTCTCCTGGGATGGCGCGTATCAATCTTATATATTTTATATTTAATTCATCTGTAATTCTTAAATGCGTTAATATAGTTGTAAAAATTTATTATTTAAAGTTTTTCCTCTTCAACATTTTGCCGTCTGCCATGTATTTGCCTAAAAATACCTCACGGCATCTAAAAGCTTAACCAAAACATTCTTTTCGTAACGAGTACAGCTCTAAAAATCTGTAGAGGACTTTAATTAGGCAACTGTATCCCGATCTGTTTATTTTTTTGATTCTTTTAAGCGTAGAGAAGTCATGAAGTCTTTTTATTGATCCCCATAACAAGTGGCATTGAGATTTACAAATATATACCCGCACTAAGTTTATTAATTTTTTAAAGCTTTATTCATTACACTAAAATTCTTAATTTTTTTTAATAAACAAGATTGCTTTGCAGTTGTATTGCTTCAATTCATATCAAATAAGGTTTTTTTTAAACTACTTCCTATTATCGTCATAGCCCAATAGACTATAAAATTAAACTCTAAAAACATAGTAATATTCTGATTTATCGCGAAATATTATAAATATAAAAAGATTATGTAAAATTTATAACCAGTACATTTTAAAGAAATGATCGATTTTAAAATTCTCGAAGAATTATAGTCGTTCGTTCTAAAGCTTAATTATCATAAATAAAATCAATTGCTGAATTTTAATTTTTACAAAACAGATTTATTTGCGCTAATATTATCAAAAGGATGTCTGGACCAACCGATTATGATAACAATAGACGCTTGATAATATTATCCATAATTATAAGAACACGAATTTACTTTATTTCGATATATTAATCAATACGCGGCTTAAAAAAATTACAATCCTTAAAGAGTTTCAATTTGACATTGATGACAATGTAGGCTGAGACAACTAAGAAACGCGAGATTTTATTATCCTATGAGTATTCTTTTCTTGCTGATTATACTCCCATATCATAAATAGATTTGTTACCGGTATGAAAAAAATAACATTATTATAAAACGAACATCACTTCTGATTATATTGAGGTCCCTCTAAAGTTTGACAACGCCGAAGTTGCTTCAATTCGATTATGTAATGAGAAATACTAATAAAACCTGCGCTAGAAAGTATGGTCTATATCAATGGTATAAAAAATTGATGCTTGTTGAAAAAAAGATAATCATTGTTTAAACATAGGCATTTTCATCCGCATTTAAATATTTTTTGGGTTTGCACATTTTCAATTTGATAAAGAATAATCTAAATGCACCCATAACTCTACTATGAATGTTTCAATATATATTTATAAGATATGTTTTTATTTTTATTTCCTAAATTTCATAAAACCGCTAAGTTAACTGTCTTACGGAATATACTCAGAAAAAATTGCAAGCAGAAACCATAACAATGCTATTTCTTTTATAATATTTTCCTTCTTGGCTGTTACAGCTGCTTCAATCTCTTAAATTCAATATAAGGCTCTTTTTTTGATAGGATCTCCTTGCTGCACTAGGAATAGCCAAAAGCGTTCGGATTGATGGCGCAATATTTTGTAATCATTTATTTCTCTCCCTGCCGGAGGTGTAATACTTTACTTAGGACCATTTGTAATAAAGCTTCGTAATTTTTTTTCTAGCATTAACTAACTTTTATGCGAATATAACTTTAAAAACCACGCCAGGGGAGGGATAAACTTGGTTCCGGTTTCGCCATGGATAGGGGGCTTTGGATAAAGATTTCGATACAATTTTTTCAGTTAAAAAATTACCCCGAATTATCATGAGTTTAACGTAAGATGAAAAAAATTGGGATTTTCTTTAATCACTAATAGTATGGATATCCGTCTAAATAATACTTTTATATTTTTAGTCTGATTAACTCGTTATTCAATTTTATTTGAATTTCAAGCTTTATAATGCGCGCATGTATTAAAATAAACGATGTATCCCCTTTTATCGCAAATCCGAACATTTCAGAAAAAGATATAAAGTCATTTATTTTAATCATTTATCAATAAAACAACGGCTAGACTATGCTAAAAATCTAAAATACACATTCGCCAAAATATAAACGGCCGTTTTTATGCAATACGTATTTTCCGTAGGAAAGAGGGGGTTAGCAATAAAAAAATTGATTAAATAATGAACGATCATTTCTATGGCCGATTTTTGATTAATTTAAAAAAAACATAAAATATTAACAACTGTCAGAATAGTTTAGTATGACAGGTAAGTAAGGAAATTTGAAATACAAGCACATTGAAGGTGTGCTCGTCTTAACATTGCACAATACTCATCTATTTTATAATTATGAATTTTTTTTTATGCAATATTCTTAAGATTGAAATTTTGGAGCATTTAAAATAATAAAAAATTAGATGTATTTTGCATAGAAGAAACATTTTGAAAAGAAAAGTATGTTTGCAAGTCAATTCGGTTCAGAAAGACAATTTATAGGAAAGATCTGTAAAATCCCGATGAAATATCATGTTCTGCCTATCCAAGAATTAAAAAATAATAAATATCTATTGTTAACTTATCTAAACTGTTTTTTTTATATTATAAAGTGAAACGACAGCCCAACATCTTCAACACAATATAATGGATTCCCGCCATAAAAAAAATTGGAATCTTTTCAGATATCTAATGATTTGGAAAAAAATTTTCAGTTTTCTGTACTTTTGATCGTTGCTTAAATACGCCCACCTTTAATTTGCATTGGAAATTAATATATAAGTAATACAAAATATTTAAAAAAAAATAAAGATTATTGTTAAATAAATTAAATTTTTTATATTTAAATACACATTTATTTAAAAAAATATTCCTATGGTATGGAATAAAAATCATGCTGCCTAAATTCTTTAATATTTGATTTGCTATTTATTAAATGCCAGAATTATTGAACAAAAACTAATCCTAATGTATAATAATACCTCTAAAATTGTTTTTTTTTATGGGTGATATGTTGAAATTTTAACCTTTAAAAGAAATATTAATACAGTTGTTATACCACATTCTCCTTTGTTTACTGTAATACACTCTTTTTCTTTCTTATATATTTAAGTTTTTTTTGTCGATAATCTTTTAATAATATGTGCATTAAAATATTCGTCGTAAATCTTTGTGCTGAATCTCTTTAAAGAGATAGGGCTTACCAAGGTGAGGTCTGTTTGAGAAATTTGAATCCTATAGTTCTTTGATTAAAAATCCAAATTTTCCAAAATTTGTTCCAATTGAAATAAAAATATTTATATTTTATTTATAACTTTTCGCATTTTTTTTGATGAATAAGTTAATCAATTCTCAATTTATTGTCCGTAACGATACCACGGTAATTATTCTAAGTGTATAACTTTTTGGCAGCTTTTATCATGGGAAATTAATTAATTAGATTATAAATAGTTACACGATAAATTTTTATTTATTTGATTATTTTATTCTTTAATAGCCTTAAAATCTTCGGAGAGCTATAATCAACGAAAGAACTACAAGACTTATAATAATAGATGATAAATATATAATTTTGCAATTCTGATACCATAAAATATAACACAATAAACATATAGTAATATAATGTGTTGAAAATTGATAGAAAAGTATGTATTACTAAATATGAGGAGGGAAGAATTATACGCAGATGTATAACAATTTCCTTCATCCGATAGAGCCCAACGGTTCTCTTAACCTTCTAATTTAA
>SGJC01000003.1:0-53540 GCA_009887335.1 Henneguya salminicola | reverse complement strand
AGAATAGAAACTAATCCATCGATAAAAAAAAAAAATAGAAAATTTTTATTTCCGCCATCTTGGATCCGCGGCGAAGCTGCATAACTTCAACTTTACCGAATAAAATGCATATATACCCCACCTTCCAAAAAAAAAGAAAGTAAGTTGATAATTTTGACTTTCATTTGATTTTTGCGCATACACGGCAAAACCACATTGTTTAAAATGTTATTCTCCATTAAACCACGCGCCCACGCAATCTGCATTGCACTGCGCTCTCTCAGATATTAATCGTTTGTGGATAGCTCCCCATAGAATACATTTGTAAAATAAGTGCGGAATTTGATGTATTAGAGAAAAATGCGCGTACATAATATGTAGCCAAAATAATGAAACTTTTTGCTAGTTTTAATAAAACGTTTTTTAAGATAAAATGTTAGCTTTTATATTCGTGCGAAATAATATTATTATTCTTAAGCATGCTGACTATATGGCTTATCAATTCTGCGGATTACATTAAATTATATCAAAGGCCTATTCTGAAATGTTTGACATATATCCGATTATTGAAACTCATTCGGTTCACCAATCGCTGATGGCAATATTCAATTTTTTGCGCATGCACAATATTCGAACAGGTCGTGAAATGGTATAACATCCTTCTAAAATCTCAAAAACTATTTAATGCAATATCTAAGTTATATAATATTTAAAAGCTGGAAAAATATTTAATACTCTACTCTGTTAATATAAAAAAAAAGAAACGTTACATTCTCGCCGAAAATGATTTATTTTTTAAATGAAAAAAAATTACATATTATTTCAGAATATTTTAAAAATATCGTAAATTTTTAAAACTCGAAGTTTTCCGCACGAACTCCGACTTCTTGCGATCGCATCCATGGACGAATCATATATTATGGATAACGAAAATTTGGATGTAACAAAATTTGACGACTATTGGCTTAAATATGGAGTTGTTTTTTGTTTGAAATTATATGATTTTGCAAAGATTAAAGGCGGCCTTATTAAGTATACAGATATAGATCACAAAACAGATGAATGTCATTTTCGTATTCATGATCTTTTGCACGATTTTTGCCAAAACATTATAAAACCTACACCAAATGCAGATTATTCTGATATAAATATCTTCGATGATTGTTTTGACGACATTCTTTTCGATAAAGCAACTGACAGCATCTATCAGAAATTCACATGGACTGTATATGATTTGGTCAAAAAAGCATTTGGACAAGGTTTGAAATATTTTTATTATTTATTATATTTGTTAAAATATGCATGGATTGAGTGGTACCATCACCAATATACATACGGCGCATGAGTGCGCAGAATATATCATATTTCAATTTATGAATATTTTTAAGTTTAGACTTAATTTTGGGCGTAGGCTTTTTACGCTTTTGGTATTAGCCAATTTTCTCATCCCGTTCGCGCGCGCGCCAATAAAATTAACTGCTTAAAAGTATTGTATTTAGGGTTCAATACATGTATTTTTGTATCTTTTCAATCTTTCAGTTTAATCAAAGTGGGTTCTCAAATATATTTTATCATTTATTAAATTAAAATATTTATCTCCTTCTCAATCCATTTATAAATATTTTTGATCCACATATTATTTTATCTTTATTCTTCGCACATAACAAATTATCGTGCACTTTACATTTTGTTTATATTGTGAGATTATAATATGATCTGAAATTAGAAAATATAATCGTTCAAAATACCTTAAATTGTTTTTGTATTTTACGGGCATTTCTCATAAAATATACATGTATCAAAATCAACCCACAGGAAACCAATTCTCTACAAATTTCACTTTTCAAGTTCACGCATGCTCATTTTTATACTGTTCACATGCTTCATTTATTAGTTTGACTTCTGCAAAACCTATTAATTGTAATATAAGAGAAGGTGTACATATAGAATTATTATGAGACTAATTGTTTAAAAAAGAATTTTCTATGGCTATGAAAATCTGTAAAATCAAGCAAGAGAGGAGAGGTTGGCAGTATTTTCTGCATATACTATGATATTATGGCAACGATACTTTAAATATTACGTCAGACTTTTTCGATCATTTCTATATTCGGGATTGAAAATTACACAACAAAAAAGCATGCAATTTTTCACACAATTGAATTGTGTGCATTTTTAAACGGACAGATATAAATTTAAGTCCTTATAAATACCATATGAATCTAAATTTAATCTTAACATATTTAAATATTGAAACTTTTTACTAAATAAATATTCATAAAACCCTGTTATATATATATAGGTAAATTTTTGGCATTTCAATTGTGAAATGATTGCATTCATTATTTGTCGATAAAATTATTTTGTAAAACTTAACCCAAATTCTGGATGACTGCCTATGTTTAATATTTATTTTATTTTTCAAAATTTTGCATTAAATCATAAAATTTCTTAATACAATGTATTATATTATTTAAAACAGCAATTTGAAGACAAGCGTAATACGTCTGAAATCAACATGTGCCTATTTTACCCAGCCCATGTCAATACTCTCTAAATTAGTGGTTACAAATTTATATATCATAGAGTTGATTTCGAATATTTCATATTTCATGCCGATAAGTCTACCAATTCGACTTTGCTTATGCTTAGATGGTTACATATATTTATCAAAATATTGTTAGAATTCTTATGGATATTTAGAGAATAATATTTATTCAAAATTTTTAAATCCCTACCAGACAATCTGACTTATTCTGCGCAGACACTTAAAGAGAATTCGGCAATATACTGTGAACTTATATCAAACTGTTTTGAATTGGTGGGATTCTATTAGTAACATTAAAATATATTATTGAAACAAATTTTACTCTATATTAGGTCAAGATGAATTTTTCTATTAATCTTTATCAGTAATAGTGTAGTATATATGAATATATATATTTAACACCGAATTATTAGCCCTGTAAAAAAGTGTCATGGAGTAAGAATAATATTTTTATTTATTTTAAAAAATTGCAATAATAAACGTTTTCAAAAGACGAAATGAAAATCCTTCAATTGAGATCATCTCTTCGGTTAAAATCGGGATAAATGGTTGCTACCATAAAATTAAGAACCAATTCTTAAAGCGTTCTGCACCACAACAAAACTGAGAGAAAGCGAAGTCTTTTGAGCAATATAATTCGCTCTATTAAACGAAAAAAGGATTCTCTGACTGAAAATTATGTATGGATAAGTGATATATTCCGATACCCCACTCAGATCTGTTAGCACAAAAGTTTTCCGAAAGCTCAGTACCGTACATCTCAATACCGTACATCTCAATACCTTCTGGCTCAGAAGTTGTTATCCTTAAATGCGATTAAATCTTATCTCAAAATATTTTGAGAGATTATAAGACTTGTATGGTAAATTAATTAGGCCCACACCATATGTCATATAATTGAACTAAACAGTCGTAAGCCGCTATGATTATTGAAATTTATCCTAAGATTGTACCAATCTTCACGTTTGTTTAGACACGACGATAGCTGTTTTCCAATCCCAGTTTATATTTAAAAATTTTTTATCTTCATAATCAATCTATTTCCTACGCATGAGCATAAGTTTTTTCTACCCTGAACGTTATATGTCGATCATATTACATTATAGCTTTCTTGTCTATTTATAATTTTATTTTTCTCTAAATTTTTATCATATCAGCACTCTTGATAAATTTTTGTAAAATACATTTGATACAAATTGCATTGAATATATATTTGATACTCAATTCTAGCTTTTTTTTATGGTATATTATATATTACTGTGTTTCCTTCTGATCGTTTTGCAATAATTCTATTCACTTTTTTACATCGTATTTCTTCGAGTGGGAATAAAAGAGAAATATTATATTGGATTGCTAAAATTTAGTACCCTCATCTAATATATTCAATCCCGCCTAAAAGATTATGTTAACAATAGCATGCATAGAATTATCGTTTTAACATGTTCTCGTTTTCGGCTTTATTTTATTCCCATTTATGAATATTTTGATAATCAAATTTAATTGCTTTAATATTTCGGTTTATGTTGATACAAAAAATCAATTATAAACTTCTCCTTATGTGTTATTATTTTCACCAAATTTTGATGCCATGAATCATTAATTAGTTTTTAAAATATCACAAGCTAAAACGTTAAATTTCTTAACAAATTTCTCTTTACCATTTCGGCAACACTATTTTCTGTGCACGCAATCCTCAACTAATTGATATATTTGATAATATTTTTATATCGTTTTTAAAAACATACGCGCATGAGCAGTAATAATAGTGATGAAATATATAAAAATTGTTTTTATTTAATTTTTCATTATAAATATGAAATATACATTAACAAGGTTTCAAAAAAAACCCTACAAAACTATTAATTACATACAAGGGTATGTAATCATTAAGAAATATCTAAGATTATAAAATGACGCCTTTTTTATTCATTGCTTCATAGTTTGAAAAAAAAGCTGTAATTTCATGTATTTTCAAAATTAAAAAAAAAAACCTTATATTATAAAATCGGTAGTTTTTTTCCCGCCGTCGTACCCCGACTTAATTCAAGTTCCCCTTGATGCATTTTATTTGACTTGGGTCGTTTCGTTCCCCGTCATATTATATCGAGAGAATATTTATTTGAAGTTTTTGGGATTTGATCCTGGTTCACCTAATAAATAGAACTCGTGAAGATCGGACATATAGAAGGTAGTCATGACTCGTCTAAATGGAAGTTTCCCTTCATCGACTCGTAGTAATCAGAGAGAAAAAAAAAATTTTTGGTGGAACTTGATTTATGTTTTTTTGTGACTTTAATTCATGTTACAAACTTTGAAAATAAAAAACCCATCAGTTATAGCCCTTAAAAATATCAGAGTAGGGGTGTGACACCAAAAATCGCAAATTATAAAAATAATAGTAGGCTTTTAGCGGGGCAGACAGAATTTTTTTAATATTTCTATGAAATATAACGTAGAATCTATGGCATTGGATGTGCTGATCATTTCTAAACATATTTTGAAACTACACAAATCTTATATCTTTTAACGTACTACATAATGCCTAAAAAATATATAAAAGATTTAATTGAAACACCAATTGCAGGAAATACTATTTTACACATGAGACCTCATTTTTGCTCACCTCTGATATAAATTCATTTTGTTGTTGTTAAAATACATTAATTTGAATTGAATTAATATACATCTTATATCATTTGATGAAATGGATATTATTAATTGCTATATATTCCTTATGCTTAATATTCTAGTTAAATCTTCGGAAGAAGCAGATAATAACGATATGACACACTCTGAATGTAAAATATTTGTATTTACATAAGATTCACCTATATATAATATATTTGATATTATTGAAAACACAAATATTAAAAAGGAAAAGAAGATACGAACAAGAAATTTCAAGTCAAAATATGTCAAGAGAACTACCTTTGTTAAAATTATGACAGACAATTTTACCAATAATTTGAATACTACAGAAGCATCTATTGATAATTTAGAAATTGAAGAAAAAAATGAGGTAAAAGAACAACTTAAGGAATGGGGTTTAATCAATAAATGGTATCAACGTTATAGATTTTTTTCAAAATTTGATGAAGGTATAAAAATGGATAGAGAAAGTTGGTATAGTGTTACACCTGAAGTAGATAATGTATTATAATTGTAGGAAATTTCAATTCATCATGCACAGCGATGTTCATGTCATTTAATGGTTGATCCTTTTTGCGGCTGCGGAGGAAACGTTATACAATTTGCGAAAACGTGCGGCTTTGTAATTGGAGGAGATCACGATATTGAAAAAATTAAACTTTGTGTAAATAATACAAAAGTTATTACCGTTAAATAATTTTAGGTTTATGGTTTATCCAATAATGTTGATTATATAGTTGCTGATGCTCTTTATTTAATTAAATGTATTCGACTGGATGTTCTATTTCTATCTCCTCCATGGGGCGGGCCATCTTATAAATTCGAAGATACTTTTTCAGTAGAAGAACATTTAAATCCAAATGCTTTTGAAATAATTAAAAGTTTAAACGAATCATGCTATAGAGTAGCGATGTTTCTTCCAAAAAATGTATCAATTAAACCCCTTAAAAAAATATCAAAAAAATATTTTGATGGATCTTTAGAATATGAAAAAAATCAATTTAACAAAAAAATTGTGGCTGTGACAATATATTTTAATAAACATACAAATATGTAGATCTTTTATTTTGTCAGCCATTTTAAAATTTCTTTTGAATTTAAAAAACGGTTCATTTCCGATTTTAAACGATTGTTTAATGTATTATAAACTATACTACGAGCAAGTCAGTGTAGCTTATATATTTTTTTAATGCTTTATAATTTTTATTATTTTCTTATTACATATAAATCAATAAATGTTAAAATTTCCAAATTTATAAAGAGCTTTTAATTTTTAATTTGTCGTCAGAGGATTCTGTGCGTGTTAACAAAAGAATTTCGCTCGTATACATCTGTCACACGCATTCCCATCCGAATAAGTTAATGCGAATTTACTTTGAATCGGTGATATTTGGCAATATAATTGGAAAAAAAGCTATATCCACATTGATTATCGCCCGAAAGCTCTCACTTATTATAGGATATATTTGAAAGGGTTCGTTACAACACTTCAAGCTTACAATAATCCACTTTCAAAAAAACCTAGTTCAGTAAACGTCAATTATTACATCAACGTGTTTAATTTCTCGCAAAAAATTCCAAAATAATATATACCTAATTAGTAGTAATGTTTATATCGTACAAAAACGTGATTGTGTCACACAATATTGTGTTAGTATTTTTATAAAAATTAACGTATTTAAATATTTTCATTTTTTACAACTGATCGCAATTATTTCTTCTAATGACTGTTTTCTATGCTTATTCTTGATATACTAAAATTTCATAAAAATCTCGGGCGTTCTCGGTAAACGCCGGTTATATTGTTCCGCATTTGTACAAATGATATTAATATTTTGAAAATACATTCATGTTTGTTTGAAAAATTAATCCTTGAAAGTAGACATAATACGTATTTCTATTGTGTTCAACAGCTTCCTAATGCAATATTGTCTTTCAAAAGACATACAATATTTTTCAAGCTTTTAAATTAATCGAATAAATATATTTTTATAATATCAAAATTTAATTTATTAGGTTTAAATTATCAGAATTATAATCTCAATGCTTGTCATTTTCTTTCTCGTCCATCGGTTGCATAATTATGCGTTCTATTTCAAAAATACTGATATAATTTTAAATTAATTTATAATTTTAAATTAATTTATTATTTTATGGTTTTTTCGATTATAGAAAAGATGTGTAAACCCTGACTGGTCTATTGGGCCCAAATATCACAATATCGGGGTTAGTTTTGACCTACGACAATTCCATCACAATTTTTAATACATCAGTGTAAGTTTTGGAGTTGGTCGGTGTTTTCACTAAATCTCGCACCCAAACTCCTCCCTATATTCAGTTCATATTATTGGAGCAGTAGTTTGCGTAGAGCTACAGCATATTTCTCTCAATTCTGGTCAAACTAAACTATATCTCTGTAATCCTTACTCCCTAACAACACTTTATCAACATATTTTTTGAGTAGGCATTTGAGAATGCCTACTCTAACCTTTCATTGTTGTGGTTTATTTTCCAATCAATCTGTGTTAAACCATAGAGCGTCTGGCAAGAAACAAAATCAGTAGTATTCGATTTTTTCAACCATGCCACCAACGTTCTTCTTTCAGGCCGAAATTTAGTCAAATTTATATTGCACAGTAATTGTATTTTTTGGCTGAATGAAACAATTGGAACCCCTCCACCATTTTTTATGATCATGCGTGCATTATAAAATTTTTAGTTTCTTATAATATTTCTATTTCGTAAAATATAATCCTATTGTCAACATGTTTATTTATGCCGTTATTCTCATCTATTTTTAGAAATTTTGGTTTAGTTCTATGCGTGTTGGAAACATCAGATGGTTTGCGCGTGTTCACAAAAATGTAGAAGAGGGGGCAGATTTAATTCTACATTTAATCCGTATTTTTTCCCCAACAATATTGTCATTGTAAAATGAATAAGACAAGGCTAAAAGTTCATTACAGCTGTAAGCAATACATGCCCGTCCTAGTTAAGAAAATAATTTCCTCTCGGTGTAAGTCGTATAACATGGCATAGCTGAATATTTACAGGAATATTATGCAGCTGTAATATACTCGTATTTCTTAAATATAAATAATTTTATTTCAGAACTATTTTTATATCTTTAATCACATAAAAAAAGCTTAGCATTTATATATTTATAATATTGTAACGAAAGAATTACATGTCATTTATAGGGGCGGGCGGCGTTACAATAGTTAATTGTATTTTTGTCTCGTTTGTTTGTGTTCTATTAATTCTAAAGACGAATTGTTCGCAAAATCTTTTACTAAACAACGAAGGCTCAAAATATAAAAAGGTTAAAAATTATATTAAACTTATTTCCATTGTCATATAATTTACCACAAAATTAAAACTATCACCCAATTTTAATGGTCCTATTTATTGTTTGGCATATATTAATTTAGTTGAAATTTTACTCAGCTCCTGACTATTATTTTTGCACAAATAACTCCAATAAAATACTACAAGGAACAATTGTAGAATATTTTATATTCGATGCAATTCTTTCGTAAAATAATATATATGAAGATGGCATAGTATTAAATAAAAAATTCTAGCCTTTTACATGCCATACATACTGGAATAGCTGTTACTTCCGTTGGCAAAAAACTACTGTTATTGATTTATAAATGAATGTCTCACGCGATGTGTTAAAATGATAAAACCCGAAAAAATATTTTATTTAATAAGTTCGTATACCATATTTTCCCGAATCTAATATTGTTACAATCACTATTTGATTCTCTGACGATAAGGTTAATCAATAATTTCATTCGAGACAGAAATACGGCAACTGAAGAAACGTTGAATATAATCAACTTTAAATTCCTTTATTTTTATAGGAACTTGTTTAATCTATGCTTTAAGTTGATATCATTTCCGAATTAAAATCAAGTAATTCCTATCTTAACAGATTTGAAAACTACGCATGATCAACTGTTGTAAAAAAAATTAAAATTAATCGTCTCAATCTAGGTCTAAAAAAAAGTTAATGATTTTTCTTCCGATGAGGATTTAACTAATTCATCTGACAATTAGATTGAAGTATAAAGCGTAAAGTAAAATATTAAAAAATCAATCATAAAAAGAATTATTATATTTGTATTTGGGGAAGGTGTGTAAGAAGCACACGCTCTGAATTATTCATAAATATCAGTTTTTGAAAATAAAATATTGCGCGCAATTTAAATAGTCTGCGCATAAAGAATATTATTTGACTACTTGAACTCAAAGGTTTTGAGAACATATTACCTTCTAACAATATTGCGTGTCGGATATTTTATAATAAAACGAGTTGTTACGAATAGGATTCTGGAACATTGATGTATTATTGTCAAAAACCACAAATTACCAATCTTTTATATTTTATTTTTGAAAATTTAAAGAAGCCATAAAATTAAGTTTTGGGTGAAATATCCGACTGACTTAATTTCTCATACAGACACTAGGTCCTATTTTAGAGAATTAATTTCATACAGGACCCCAAAAAAATTATTATGGCAACAAAAATTGTGTTATCAATTGAAACATCTCAGCTTTATTACGTATTAACATGAAATACGCCATAACGATACATAGTGCAGCAACTACCTCCCAAAAGATCACCTTTTCTACACTTTTCTATCAATTTGAATACGATGAGTTCATGAAAAGACAATAAATTACCTTTTTTTTTGTGTTCTTCCGAAAAACGTATAAATAGTATAAATAGAGAGCTCGGTGTATGTTAGGTTTACAATATAATGAACGAATTAGCTTTATGTAACCTAGTGTAAGAATAGAAGCAGTGAGGCTTTAAAAATAGCATTCCGGCAACATGCTTCTAAAAAAATATTGAAAAAGACTCAAATAAACAATCAAAATATGTACAATACATTTTAGACTAATAGTGATTCATTTATTCAAATTTTTACTTTTTTTTATTAAAGCGGTATATGTTTACAGCGTTCAATTTATTTTTGGTGTTTTAAACCATGTTGCATAAAATCTTGTGATCAATCATAGATACGTCTTATTGTAAGCGTTCAGTTTTATATTGATTTTTTTTATCCAGTTCTTCCTATTTGAGAGTTTATTTGATCAATTTTCGAAGTATTTCAATATACATATCCACATTCCTTGCTCTTAGCCCCATCCTTCCCTGAGCTTTAACTTTTTTCATTATAGTAAGGGTCGTGAATTTAATAATTTCTTTGGTTTCCTTATTGGATTCTTAATGCTATCCTCGATATTTTGATATCATAAGAGATATAAATTCCCGATGCGATGAATGCGACTCGGGTAGTCAAAATACTGCTAGCTCATTTATTTAGCTGTGGAGCTCTAAAGTTTAAAATCTTTTCTGATCAACCTCTTTGAAAATGTTTTTTTTATATCGATAAGCTACAGTTATTATAAAAATGAATACTAAATTAAGAAAAGGAATATACTTTTCGACTGGCAGCTTTAAAGCTGTTGCTTCTTTCTCACACGTACTGACATCCCAACGAACCTCCTCAAGCTTTTTACGGTCTTGACTTTGAATCAATTGTATGAATATATTTGTCATTGAGGCCGAATTTAAACTTATAATATAAAGGTAGGAAAAACTACTGACCATATGTCATGAAAATAAACTAATAAACAATGCATTGCTGGTATCTATACAATACCACGATATAAGAATTATGCTGCAGATATGATATAAATGCAAAATAATTAAATCCCATAATATTCAGATGAATCAAGCCATTATTTTGTATGTATTATTTTACATATTATTTTTTTTATTATGAATTTATATTTTAATAATCTCGCAGTGTCTACTTACAATATGGGAGGAAGTATGAATTAAATATTTGTATAATTCGAATAATTGGATCAATATATTGCATTATTTAATTGCCTATTTTACAATTGAGGGGTTTTAATATATTTTTTGAGTTTTATAAAAAAATTTCGGAAATACTTGAAATAAAATCAATTTCCAAAATCAACTTTCATTAACATACAGTTATCTATTACTTTTAGATACGTTCTGCAGGGCTCCCTAAAAAAAATAACTCGTGACGCTATCTGCGCGCGTGCACGGAGGGGGTGGTTATTTTATAGATAATATGCCCAAACTACAGTATGCGGCCATACCCGGATCAATTAAGCCAGTATTTATGGCGAGCAGGTTCTTCCCAATGCCACCCCTTTAAGGATAAATAAACAGATTTATGATAGTTTATTTCAGATCCTGTGGCCACCTAGCTTTAAAATCTGATAAACAGGATCCCAATATCCTAAATACTCTACCGCCAATTGTACAAGGCAATAGATAAACATTTTTGTATTTACAGTTTTCACGTCATTCCAATGCATTGATTATATTCACTTTTACTAAACAATATAAATCTAATAATTTAAAACTCAAGGCATTTAAATCCAATTCACATTTTCATTAATCAACAATAATAGTAAAACATAAAATTATATACTTATTACCCATTTTACATATACTCAAATACAATAAAATGGAATTTTTTTTTTTAAAATAAGAAATTATGCTGGTATCGTTACTCGAAATTCATAATTGAATAAATTTACACAACAAATACAACACTTTCTTTACGCATTGAAGTGTCTGACATGCACAATCCCAATAAAGATCTATTTTATGGATAATGCCATGTTTAACACTTTCGATACCAGTTCGTTTTAAAGAAATTATTTTTATATCACACAGCCGAGTTCTATATCAGCGCACGGCGCATAGAAAGGTTTTTAAAACAAATAACTTCATTTCCTACATGCTATCATTTTAATCATTTTTGAGTTTCTGGGAAGCTAATACCAAAAGATTTTTTGCTACAAAGAACAATGAAAGAATTGATTATTTATAATTTTAAAGACATCCTCAAAAATGACAGGGTAGTGTACCATTGCATTTATGCGACAAATTATGTATAATACCACTCTTGAATATTTTTAACCCTGCGATTCGACCAAAATACGCGAAATATTTTGTTGCGGTTGACTGCAAGCCCAAATTAAAACAAATAAACGCACTTCTCTTATACATATAGATCAAACATCTGAGGATTAGGGCGAAATATTTAGCGGATTTTCAAGTTTACGGAGTTATTTGTAGAAAAATATTGATCTAAAGCACAAGTTTGTTTGAAAGTTTTACACTGTGTTTTGAAAAACCAAAAATCTTCATATCTTATAAGAATTTAGTGTGCTTTCCGCGTTTTAAAAATTTTGTTTAAATGATGTATTAAGGTCCCACGAATTCTTATTAAATATCCTGGGAAACGATGTAGAAAATTTTTAGGCTAAAAAATATCATATTTACACACCTTATAAATCAAAACCGATTGAATTAGTCGAGAGCTAAATACTTTACTAAATTGCTGAAAAATTGTTTTGCAAGAAGCCAAAATATCATAACGGAAGAAGCCCTAAAGCATCTGCGTTGTTTTGGTAAGATCAATACCATCTGTTATCCTCTAACGCAGGGTTGCTGGAACACTGCCCTATTAAAATAATATGTTAAATGTATTTTTATGTAAAATAATAAAATAACACCAGGATTTTAGACTTATTTAAATAAAACTGTCTTTCCTCTCAGTCAAGAGTTACTTTCTAAAATGCAGTTAGGCTTGATAGGTATATCTGGCTATACAAACATTGATAAAAATTCTTAAAATCTTTACTGACACAATTGTTTTTAATTATAAAAAAAAAGGTAACTTTACACAATCCCTAAGTTAATGCCTCTTGGTACAGTATGTACAGAGGGAAGAGGTCTATGTTAGTTTACATGTGTGCGGGCCCGACACCTCACTGTTCTAAGCCTTAGTGCTTACTTTCTACTGAAAGGACCCGGATATCTGGGAGGGGCGCGAAGTCTCTCTTGGAAGTGACCGGTAAATTTTGTATCCTCCTTTGCTGAACAAAAAAAATAATATGTTGTCAAAGTATTTTTTAATAACTTCAAAAAACGATCAAGGTAATAATAACACTTTTTTTTCTTAAATTTGAACAAGAACCATGAGAAAATTTGTAATTTGGTCATAATTTTCATACACGGGGATGCATTATCTATATATTTTTAACACATATGGTTTCTAATATTTTGCTTTTGTTGTTGCAACAAGAATATTAGTTTTCCTTGTAGTTTCGAGATATAGCTTCAGAAGGAATGATTTTCTTTAGGTTATTATTTATCCATTATGCTATTTAAGATTTGATTAGGATAAAGTGTGCTCCTGTAATTAAGCTATAAAAAAAATACGGAAGTACTAATCATCTGGCGTATCCTAACCATAATAAAATACTGTAAAATCTCAAAAAACAGGGGAGGTCTTAAAAATAAGAAAGGTGTTATACTCTATTCATGAAGGAACTTTTATTGTAGGAGAAAATTATAGAGGTATGAGGATAGCTATGAAACACAAACTTTTCTCGTACATTACATCTACGCATGTTTATAATACTCTTGCCATAACAGAAAAGACAATGAACCTCGCAGAAGGAAGCTCCAAATTTTTTACATGAAGGGCATGCCAAATATTACATTAAGTACAGCACCTAATGTTTGATACTGCTAATAGTAGCTATATTTCTGTTCTCTCACAGAAAATGTTGTTACCAGCTATGCCAGAAAACAGTAAAGTCTATGAAGTAATAAAAGTGTGTTCTACTCTGTTGATAAAAATTAGTCGATTTCAATTATAAGCTGAACTTTCTTCTAAATTGGCATTCCTCTAGCTAAGGAGATCTTGTTCTTAGTTTCTAAGTAAAACTTGAGTTGCTGCATGGGCAACAGAGTCAAGAAATAATCGAGATTACTAATTTAAGATGGTTAGACGCTGATTATTAGAGTTTATACTAAAAGGATTGCATATATTATAAAATTTTTATTTATTTCAGTGTTCCCTTGATTGGAAAACCCGGTAAATTCGACTCAAAATAATAGAGGCGAGACACTGGAAAAAATTGTAACTGCGTTAAAGCCCTGTCGGTTCTCATTAAAATTGATGATAAGATAATAAAAAACTTTATCCTATATTTTACGGAAAAATTTCGTACTGAATGCTAGAACTATAAAGCTTATAAAAATAATTAAATGACCAAATATTTCATCAAAATTTTTCTTTAAACTTTTTTTAAAATAATAAAGTAACATAACCAAAAAAGTGAAGAACTTTACGAATATGTACAGCATCAAAGTTATACTAATTATAGGTTCGAAACAATATGGTTCGGTTTTGTTGTTATACCTTCTAGGTTTTGTGCAAATGATAGACTAGATTTGTTTTCTTTGAAAAATATAATATTTTCGAGCTTTTTAACTTTATTTCCAAAAACGGATTCTTTTCGTAACTTTGATCTTGAAGTTTTTCTAATTAACATTGTAACGAACTAATTATATGTCCTTAATATAGACGTTCATTTTTAGATCAGTTAGAGTTATTTTTATGCCGCTTATATAAAAGTGCACAGTGATTAAATTTTACACAGTTTTGACATTGTAAAGTTTTAACCATACTCACCTGGTCAAGCTCCGTTCTATTAAACTCACAATTTTTTAAATGATAATATTAAATAAATTTATTTAAAAAAACAAATATTTTATATTTAGCAATGTTCAGACAGCTAGGTGAAAGAATTCTTAATCTTGATGTACTTGATGAGGGGAAAAAATCAATATAGGGGAAAAGTTTGCAAGTTTAGGCATGACGTTCCTTTAGTTGTCTATATTGCAAAACACTTCCAGCCACTTCAGAATGGGCATCGAGATAAAATTTTCGTTCATTTCTTTAGCGTGTGCGCTTGTATTAAAGCACTCAAATCATCACAAAATAAATCTGAAATACATGTTATACTATTTACGGAATGATTTTTGTTGTTGGCTGTTCTAAACTGCCATCACTGTACCACCTTTATTTTTTCATCCATTTTTGCCAAATTTTGATTCATATATGATTTAAATTTTACAGAAACTAACACATTGTTTTATTTAAGAGAACTGGAATATTTCCCTAAAATCGAGCAATTAATACAGTCTCATTATTCTAAAGAATTCAGATGTCAGCGTACTGTAAATTGAACGAATAGAACAAGTTAGAGCATAGGAAACTTATCAGCAAAACCATTTTTTGTTGCAATGTTCAACCGCACAAGAACGATAATCAGTTGCTCAAGAAGATCATCGTAAAATCGTTATAATTAGAGCAAAAAATTTATATTAATCCGTGGAAGAGTGGCCAGAGTGAGCAGTTCTGTTTTTTCGTTTTGACCCCCTGTCGCTACATTTTAACACCGTGGAAACATGTTCACACACATTTCTTTCATGTTGTATCTAGTTATTCATTTGTTTCGTTTATTTTGACAATGTAACTTAGTCTTGGCAAATTGGGATTACAAAAGCAACTTCGACAGCTCAAGCTTGGATCTGAACTATAAGCAAATGATAAATGCCAGCCCATGCAAAAAAAGTAGATATAAATTATGTGCTGCGCATTTAATCCGAAGTTCTTAACAAAACGGTGTCTTCATATTTATTTCAATGTGTATGAAAAATACGTTTTGTTCTTTTCTATTGCCAATCCTGGCAAAATTTGGCCCGTAATTCTTTTATTATATTCTGAGGTATGTTTTTCATCTGTTAATCACGTTCCCAAAATATGCGAATATATCTTTTACGTCCTATAAATTAATTGTACTTTAGATGCTATATTTTGTTGAAAAGTAAATTAATGAGGTTATTCATCTGCAATAACTTTAATATTCGTTATCAATTCTAACGTTTCACAAATTGAGGCGTTTTTTTTCATTTATAACACCATTTGAATGAAATGAAAGTGTTTTACAATTCGGAAAAATATCATAAATGGGAATGTTGCCGTTTTTTAAATAATCTTAAGGCAATAGCCCTTAAACTTTGGCCATCTCCCAACCAAAATGGTCTTTAATATTTGGCGCTAATTTTGACGATTTTATCAGCGATCTTTCATTTTAACAGGCTCATAACTTTTTCTTCGATAATGGTGGCGAAAAGCCTAACATATTAACACATCGGTGAGTTTAGTTTAGATTTTATTACAAAAGCTACTTTTTTTGCCGAGCTACTGTCTGCAAGGGTGTTCAATTAAACTCTTTATTCATCTTTTGGTAGCCCTTTAGGAATTTTACTATCGGCATATATAATACGAATATAACGTTCTGAATATCAACCACCACAATTTACAATGATTCCTAACGTCACGGATATCTATAAATTCTCAAACTAACTACGTTCACTTTTGTAATTATCAAGTTTCGAATATTCATTTTATCTATTTTAGGCTTCTAATTTAAAAAAATATTATGAGGTGTATATTAAAATCGAAATCCCCTTTTATCTTATATTTTATAGTACCTGAGTTGTAATTAATAATTTCTTAGGAAGTTTAATATTTCGGAAAATATAATATAAATAGTTTATACTATTGTTAAAAAATTATGGTATTTAAATTAATAAATTGTATATTTTACAATAAATATAACTGAAGAAAAATTATGTTTTTAATGCAAATTTCTATTCTATTTATAGGTATTTTATCAAGAGCTATTTTTTATGATTGCTTGGTGGGCCAAGCGCGGTTAACGTGTATCAAAATTACATATTTAAAAGAAACGAGGAATGTTTTCTTTAGTACGTTGTACCTAAGTAAAATTTCAAATGCTTATTATTATGCTTCTAATTATATAAATCCCATAGACGCTCCACAATCGTGCACAAAATAATATCAGTCCTTTTATTCTTTTCTAAATACGATTTCATTTATTTATATATTTAACTATAAGATAAGAAATTGATATATTAGAGGCTTTATCCATCACAAGCACGTCGACACCGTTCCAACTGGCCAATAGTTATTCGCATCACTAATGCCCGTGCACTTTGTTAGTCTCAAGCATAAATACATACTGTAGATGCATTAGGCGTATTGTTAATTTCGTGAGGTTGGTAGAAAAAGGATACTATTGATCGGATATGACAATTGATCATTTAATTATATCACGTGGCGTGGTCAGCTGGGAAGTAAATGCTAAATAGAGTCGGTTATAGATGACTTAAAATAGAATTTTCTGTTTTTCTCGTTTGATCACAAAATGTATAAAAGAGATTCTCTCGGGTTCGATGTAACTCAGAATTTTATTGAATTGGTTTTTGCGCTCAGCAGATTTTTTCCAGAAGAAAACTCAACGGATAAAGATAGATGGTTACTTATTCAAAAAAACAATCGGCTGGGCAGTCTGAAAAATATTTTTTTACCAACTGGTCCACTTATCTGAGGTATGGTATAGAACATCTACTAGAGATGCTTTAATAATCTTTTTCTTTATAAATGGCTACCCCAATAACGACCTAAAATGACAGATAATTAAAGAAAATTTCATCGCCATCAAAAATTTAGAAGGCGTTATTTAAAGTAATGAGGATTCTAAATGTTTTCATTCTTTCCTACACCGCAATATATATTATACGCGTCTTTTATTCGAACAAACAAATTAAAAAACTCAAAGATTAGGCGTAGAAGTTAATGACAGTCAGATAAGATCAACGATATAGCGATACTAGCTCGCAAAGGCTTCAAATGGGAAATACTCGGTTTGGATGCTGAAAATGCATTTATAGTTCTCAGAGGGTTCAAACGCAGATCTATTAGTTTCCTAAAGCAAATATTCAATATAATAAACAAGTTTTCATGTAATAGTACTGATTTTGTAACTTTTTGACTTGAATGCTATGCCTAGTTACTAATTAATTAATTGAAATCTATGTTGAGGCTTTGATGGATACGGGATTGCCGAAATCAATTGGGGCGTAGGATTTAATTTCTGCTTTGGTGCCTGTTTGGCATATACTGTCTTATCCTATCAATATACTGTGTGCATATGGTGGGCCGTTCATAATTGTTATAATTAGTGATATTTACACATTAATCGGCCAAATCGTGACTACTCAACGTTTTCTTACATGCTTCAATCTTTTGGTTTATGTAATATAAGGAAAAGTATTTATGAGGTAAAATAGCAATTTTTTCATTTATAATACAAATAATGATATGATTTTAGTTAGAGATGCGGGATCTATACATAAAACCAGCCCTTAACCTGTGTATCATACTAACTAGAGTATTTTAATTACATTAAAATATTTAATTGACAGTTTCGAATGTAATATATTTATCGGAAGAGACGTTTAATATTATTTCCATAATTCTTTCAGTTTACAATAAAAATAAAGGATTATGAAATCAATGAGCTAATAAACTAAATACGTGGTATAACCTGCCCTGTAAACATGAAAATAGACTAGCCCCCTTACACTACCATACGATACTTAACAATATTTTTGATAAATTAATTATAATAATTCACATTCACAACTCTAAATAGGCTTGGGCTTTCTCCCTGTTATTATAAAAAAAAGGAGGGATCTTTTAAGCTAGGCTTTGGCTATATAAAGCCAAGTTGTCTAAAATGTAAAACTCTGACTTTTTGTCTATTATAGATGATAATATTGATAGATTAAAATAGTTTAAGCAGAATTTTAACAATGAACCTGGCATCTAGGAATTGGCAGTGTTATTATGACCTTATCCAAAAACAAAATTTCGAATGACATTTTTAATTTTATAAGTTAAGTTTTTCAGCTCTTTAGGCTTGCATATGCACCTACTAAATTTTTACGTCTTCTGCCACATAAAGCTGAGGATCTACCTTGTAGAAACATATTTATTTACTTCAATGACATAATTTTATCTTTTAAACCCTAAGGAGATGATTTTAAAGCGTTCAAATACGTTTTTAAATTTATAAGTTAATCTAATATTAAGATTAAACAACAAAAGTGAAGTATATACATAACATTAGCCAAATATTTATGTTTCATTGCAGTAAAGAATCATATTACTAAAGATCTAGATGAAACTGCTAGAGCTAGATGTTGGCCTACTCCCAAAACAATAAACAGTTGATACCATTTTTACTATTCGCATCATATTAACGTAATTTTATGCAGAATTTTCTTAAATATGAGCAACTTCTCAGATCCGATTCGAAAAATAATTTATAATAGACACCAAATAACGTTAAATGAAATAAAATCGAAGAAAAAATCCTCACGAGTACTTCGCCAGCCTTCTATATCAAAGATATTTGTTGTAAACACTAATACATCCGCAAGTAATATGTTGCGGTCTTATCCCAAACAAACGAAGAAGGAAAAGAATAAGTAGTTCCATGTGCAAAAAAAAATTAGAAATAATCTGGCATAAAAAAAGAACTCTTACTCCTAACCCAGACTCTTCTGAAGTTTAAACCATATTTATTATAACCTTAACTTTTCTTAAAAACAACTCAATGCTTTTAACTAGGTACAAAATTAAGATATTCGAGATAAATTAACGAAAACACGTTATATGCAAACGAGTTATAATTCGAGATGTGGCATTGGTCAGGTCAATCTTAGGCGAATACCGATATTTAATCCCGAATTCCAACTACATTTATTCTGCTTATTTTTTCGATGCTTAATATGTAACTATTAATCAATCCGAGAGATGCAGCAATCTGGTCAACACATACGAATGCTCAATGATGGTTTGAGACAAATAGCCCTCAATCAATGATTGATCATTCTAAACCGATAACTTTGATCTCAAATAAACAAAGGAAATTGAACACTAAGAAATAGATAATTCTAAGGGAAATATTCTGTTGAAATCTAAAATTAGGGGCGACTAGTCATATCTCCGAACCTTGTTGCAAACATTTTCAAAATGTGCCTTAATGAAGCAATAAATGTGGTGTTTTAAAAACTTAAAAAAATAACACAATAAAGGTTTGATTGTCTTATCAGAAATGAGAAGTAGAAAAATATTGTAAATCATGCTGAGAATGCCCACGCCAAAATAAGAAACATATTTGCTCCAAAATAAAAATTATAATAGACACTTTCTACATTTTCTTATGAGAGTAGCATTATACATTTAAAAATATTTTTCAACTGTGTCATCTAGGAGAAAATACATTTAGTTATGCGTGATTTTGTTTAAGTGTATTGAGATAGTACCCCTCTCATAAATAAGTGCTATCACAGTTGCTAAGGCTTTTATTAATAATTTTTTCTTTAGTCTTGATAATAATATTATTGCTTAATTATGGACAAACGGTCAAATTTTGAATCCTCTTTTTTTTAAATGAAATGTAATCCTTATTAGGGATCACAATAATACTTAAAAAACCCCAATTGCGCTCAATAAATGGTCTAACTGAATCAAAGTTTAGCAGTTTATTTGAAAAGATGAATAGGTCGGTACACAGTTTTGCCCCAATTATTTTGTTTATATTGCACTAGCGTAAATGAGAAAATTGGTCTCACTCCTTATGATTAAATTTTTCGTAGAATGACTGTAACTCCATTAGACTTAGAATATAGGTTAAATAAGAAATATTTTCATAACTAGTCAGACTCGAAATAATTTAAATCATATAAAACTGTTAACTCCAAAACACACAACGATCAATTTAATATGATTAAAACGTTAATATTGTTGACTACAATGTAAATATGATGATAATTTTACATTTCATCTGCCTCAAAACAATTTAAAGTCTTAAGATTTTTAAACCAACGCGCGGCTATTTTTAAGTCCTAAAAGTAAAAAATACGGTTTAAAATACGATAGCGATGGAGTGGGAATATAGGTCAATAAAAATTGATGTATAGAATCTATAAGGGTTTAAATACCTATCGTTTGCCAGACGTATATATATAGGGTGTAATCTTGTCAGATAAGCTGTCCTTTTTAAAATTGAGGCTCGCAGTGCTCTTTGTCGATACCTATACTTCTAAGTAGAGTAATACCTTAATACTTGGAAGCCGGATATCCAATGAAGCCAGATGACCTGTTTATGAATCTATTTGACTTAATTCATCTTGTTCAAACTGATATTAAAATAAACCATGGCTTGAAGAATAATAGAATGTCTTTAAGATACAAGGACAGTTTGTTTTATCCTCCAGTACTATGAATAAGATATGTAAAGAAATAATTGACGGCCAAATGTATAGGTGGTTAGAGTGAAATTAGTTTTTACTATTCTGTTTCTCAAGTATTATTTATTTATACTATTTATCCTAACGACGAACCGATACAATTTTTAAATAGAAGTGTTCGATGGCGATATAACCAGATGTGTATTATTTTGATCGTTGCTATAACAAAAATTCTAATGTTTATTTTTTCGCTAAACTGTGCAAATTTTGTAAATATTTATATGGGATTTATTAAAAAGTAAAAAAAAAAATATTATTTTATTCAGAGTATTTTTTAAATGTTTATTCCCTTGATATATCTTCTCATACCACATATTCTTAATTAATAATAACATTAATATTGTGACTCGATATTTAAATAAAAACATATTTTACATTCCCTCAGTTTTTATTTCCAGCAACAATTTTTTTATCGAAAATACTAAATTTGTTCTTCTTTTGCAAATATTCCCCGAATACCATAACCTAATTGTAATTCATATCAATTAGGAAAATATAAAAAACGATATTTAAAATTATCTCAAACAAAATAAAAGTAATGTGACGGATGACCATAATTCACTTTTCGTTTATAAATATGTTTCAAACCTATTTTAAACTATAATCATTAAAACTGTATCAAATTTTATTAGAATTGAATATTTATAGATAGAGTAGAGTATAGATTGACTCCAGAGAGAGACACGAATATAAGGGTTGATTTCAATATTAAAACAGAAGTAAAAAATAACCGTGTTATTCAAAGAAAGATGGCAAACAAATTTTAATATACGTGCCATTTAAAGTTATGTATCATTTCAGAAAAAAAATCTTACTCCCATCGATCAATCAACAATACGGCGAGTACGTCTCTAGATAATCGAGTGCATAGTATTTCCTATAATACCTATTGAATTTCGACATTAATAATAATCAGTAAATTATTTTTCAATTTGAATATGTATACAATTTTATTGATCAATTACCTTACTTTTATATTAAATCAATGTGTTTATAACCAACAAAAAGTAATTTATTAAGGTAAATGAATAGACATACACAGTACAAATATTCGAGTCATCATTCACTGAAAGCCTTTTTATAGGGTTAGAAAAAAAAAATTGTCAAGATTCTCCCCGGTATAAAATATTAAGATCAGATGATATTATGGAGGTAGACATTTATATTGTGTCTTTTTCTGCCCATCGTGATTTTTTAAATAAATATTTGCGTATGATGCAGACTAAGAGTAAAAAGATACTTATTGTGCATTCATGGGTTAATTATGTTAAAATAATTTATTAGGAGTCTCCCTATTCTATTGTAAGAGAGGGTTTTGATTATCACAATTCTGAAGAAAAGTTTTTTCATTGGAGTGCAAGTTATTATAAGAGCAGTTTTTTCCATATACCTTATGGACATTATAAAAAAAAAGCGAAAAACCAAAAAGAAAAACACACTGATTTAAACAAAATGTTTTCTCAGAAAAAAAACGCGGCATTGGTAATTATAAGCAATTGTTTCTGCACTAATAGCATAAGGTTAGAATACATTAAAAATCTCGAAAAATATATTACAATTGACAAATTTGGTGGATGCTATAAAAATAAAATTGGTACGAAGCAAAGAATCGAAAAATTATCAAAATACAAATTCTATTTATCTTTTGAGAACACCCAATGTCAAGAATATATCACTGAAAAATATTGGGACACTGTTCAGTATGGAACAATACCAATCGTTATGGGTTATGGTAAAAAATTAAATGATTTAATACCTGATTCGTATATAAATGTGTTCGACTTTCCAAATCCAAAATCACTTGCTGAGTATTTGATTTTTTTGTCGAAGAATGAAACCGCATATTCAAAATATCACAAATGGCGGAAATATTATTCAGCTCATAATTACAGGGCTGATGCATGCAAGTTTTTATCAAAAATTACAAAATTAATGCAGAATCCAATTTCTGAAGATTTAACAGTTCATTTATTGCAAGATACATCTATTTGTATGTCCCTTGAAGCTCAAAAAAATCAAATACTAACAAATTAATATTATTTTTTTAATATTGCAAAAGGATGTGTTTTTATTAACGATAGCATGATTGAAACCATGGTGGTTCCTTTACAATATCGCTTTTGTGGTTTCACTTAGTTTTTTTTCTTTTTCAAAATGACACAATTTTATGACAGTCAGTAATACGAAAAGAGTCTCCCCAAATAAGCTATACGCCGTATCTAATCATAAAGGGAAGCTGTACCATAGGCGTATTAGCTCACCGATAAGGATCATAAATATTTTTAATTGACAAAATAAATCTTCATAACACTACATTTTAATAACTTTAAAATTTGTCCTATTTTTTGGGATTTAAATATAAAATTAAGTTAGAAAAATACAAGGTAAAAAACGGAAAAATTTGTTGCACCTAACAAGATGTAGGAATAATAAATGAATTCTTAATGAAGTGCCCAAAAATATATATTTTCGCTTTATTTTCTTAAGGTTATATTTTATCAATTATTTTTAAGTGTTTCTTTTACATTAAGCTTATCCTTAATCTTGAATGTAAAATTCCTGTTACTTATCTGATAATGTTTCTTTCTAATTTTTGCTTATACGTAAACAAAATAACTGCACTATTTTTGATATAATTATATTTTTATAAATATATTTAATCTTGATAACTTATTCTAATGGGGTATATCTCCAATTTAAAAAGTAAACATTTAGACAAGATTTTTTTATTTATACAGTATATTTTAATGTCGTGTCATCCAAAACCAATATAAATTAGCCTGAAGTCAACTCATATTAATTTTCTTGTGGTAATTGTCGATAAAAATTAAAAAATATAGCTTTTTATGTTATTAGCGGAGTAAAATTTCTAATTTGCTTTTTTTTTGTCATAAAAACTGACAATGTCTGAGCAATTGCAATTTTATTATAATTTTGAAATATTTTATAATTAAACAGAAAATATATACTCGATTAATTTAAACGTATAAAGAATTAATTTCTGACGAATTATGTGTAAGAAGTAAAAATGAATTTGCACTATACTTCAAAGCGAAATAAATCTCTTCATACTGAATTTGGGAAATGTATTGCTGTATCTATACTGATGCAATAATATATTATTACGCTCAAATCTCTTTAATCCGAAAATAAATTTATTTTTAAAACACGAAAATTTTATAAATGAAAATACAATTGCAATGTAAAAAAATGCATTATTGATAAAAATAATTTTTTAACATTGTTTAAAATAAAAGCATATCAGAACTAAAATGGGCAGCTTTATTTAATTTAACCATTTATTCTCGAAATCCCATGAGTTGAGAAGAAATAAGACAGATTCATAATTCGATTCAAAAAAATAATTTGATGCGAAAAAAATACATTACTATAATTAACATGTCCTCAACTAGTCCTATGCATTGAATTCTCAGGATAGAAATATTTTATAATCGAAAACTGGAGACCTAGAATGATAAAAGGAAAATAAGTGTGACGGTAAGAAATAAGATTTGAAGGACATAAGCCGAATTATTTCATCGAGATTCCCTGAAATCAACAAAGTATTGTAAATCTCGATTTAGTAAATGAATGTCTGCCTCTGAGCTAATACTTGTAAAAGCTTAAAGAGAAAAAAACATAAATGAATCTGTCGGATAATTAATCTGTTTTGAGAGTTGTGGATATAACTTTTGCCGGTTTGTAGTTAAGAAAATTCGATTTAGCTAAAACACACGGAAGAGGGACATAAGTACCAATATATCTTGATTAAAAGATGTTTTCGCCAGTCGAGGGAAGCTTTATTTTATAAAGTTATTCAAAATTAATCATATTTATTCGAACAGTTTATTTTAATTCAATATATCGAGCTTCAGTCACTATTTTCTAATCTAACAGGAACATTTAAATAAAGTTTTTTATAAAGCATTCAAAGAGGCAAAATGTTTTCAATCTCAATATATTTTAAATTAATCCATTTCCATATAATTTAAAAACTACTTCGAGGACATAATATATTATCGATGTTTTTTTAAATAATTTAATTCAGGATTAATTTTCCTTTAAAATTAAACATTGTCATGTGGCGAGGCATAAAATCGAAACTACATCTGTCAATTTCGAAAGACATACTTCTCTCAAGTTAAACTAAAAATTTTTAAAATATTTAAGATTGATGTTTTTTAAAAACCATTACAGGGAATTATTAAAGACTAAACTAATTGAATTTAATGAATTACAAATTTTACAATTAATCGATCTTAAGCAAGCAATCATAAATATTAATTAATGCTCTAAATGTCGTAAACCCCGTATCAATATTTAATTGATTTATTAAATTATGAATTTTTGAAGAGTCTAAATCTCTAATTTTTGATGTATTAAAAAAGGATCGATTAATCTAACTTAGCGAAGCTAATAAAATATCCTCCGAAAAGAACATATATAGTTTTATGGAAGATGAATATAATATATTTGCATATTTTTATATTAATAACCCTATTAAAACATAAATGAAATCTCTATCAGAAAAATATTTAGTAGGTTGAAAATCAGAAGACATTATCAACGAAAATAATTAGAAGATAGCATCACAAAGAAAATTTAAAGTAATATACATCCAAACCTCCAAATTTTCTAATGTTGTGGCTCGACAAAATTAATAGAAAATTTCGGAAGGATACAAAAATTGAATATATTTAAAATTAAAAAAATAGTTTTTTCAAAAACTAATATTATTAGAATTTAGATTTTCAATATATATTTATATTGTAAAAAATATTTAAAATTTAAAAAAAAATTTATTTTGATATTAAACATTAAGATTTTGATGCTTTTAGGCTGGAATATATTTTTACTGTTATTTATGGCATTTAATGATTTTCTTAACATTATTAAACGATATAAGCTCGATTAATCGCAATTTTCGTATCTATATCTTTATTCTCAATGGCAACAATAATTTCATTTAATATCGCTCGTTAAAGATAGATTCCTTTAAATTATATAATGGCATTATATATTATATGTAGATGAATTATCAATATTAACAGTTATGTGTTTTCTGTTGAAAATCCCATTTAATATTTTTAAAAATATCGCTTTTTCATTTTTCTTCAATTGCAATATTCTTTTTGAGAAGGTGGCATATTAATTTGATTTGGGTTCCTAGAAAATTATATTCATGATTATTAAATTCTAAAATAATAACCTAAACAAATTAATACATCGATTTCGTCCGTAAATTAACCTGCGTTTTCCCAATTATTTCGTATTGTGACCATTGCTACGTTCTTGCAAGCCAATCTGCAATACAAATAAAAGGGTTTATGCTTATTTCATTGGCAGAGATCATAAGCTGACTGTACCTAGTTTATATTTAGGGTAATATATCATAGAATAGAATTGGAAAATTTTTATTTAAAAATTTTAATAATACATGAGACGAGAAGTAGTTTAAAAACATTGAAAGTTTTTCTCATTTCATAAATATAAAGTTTTTTTTTTTTGTTGAATATATTATGGTCCTTTGTTAAAAAGAAATGGGCATCTTTCTTGTTTCTTTTTTCCTCTTATCCTAATGATCTCATCGATGATTAAACTCTTCAATGATCAGCCATATATATTTATTTTTAATTTAATAACATATATCTTCATAATTAATCTTCGGTAAAAATTAAGTTTTTTTTCATTTTTCCCTATCTAAGAGGGATTCAATTTTTAAGAGCCTGCATAATTGACATAAAATGTATCTTGGGCTCTAGTTAATTGATTTTATCCCACATTTGTTACATTAATATGCAAATTCTTAAAATGAGTTATTTTATGAAAAAGATGTGCCTCCTTTCCTCCCCGTAGAATAAATATTTTTTTTTTCAGTTTTCCCTCTCGTAAATATAAAATATATTAAATCATTTTTTAATGATGGATCAATTATATTTGGTTTAAAAAAAATTTACGAAAGAGGAAACGCGTAATTTAAACAACCGAATTTAAAATAAAAAATTGGAAAGCAAGCCTAAATGTGACACAAACAAGAGAATCTTAACCTTTTTTTTATAAGTTTAATATTCGTGGAAAGTATTTACTGTTTTTTGATGATTAAGAAATCGAAATGTTAATGATTTAATATTTCGGGATTTAATGGTCTTGACAGGATTTAAATGTTTGTTCTTTTTTTAATAATATTTCGTATTTATCTTCTTCAGCATGCTTTTATAATTTTTTGATTGAATTACATAAAAAAATTATAAATAATATATTCTGAAATTTTTTATCCCCACAGAAGGTTGACTTTTTCTACGATATACGACATCAAAGTGATTTTGTTTTAATTATCTTATTGATAAACAAAATTAATAATAACCAAGTGCAAAAAGATAGTCAATTTAAAAGGGAAGTGTTAGGAAATTTTTATAATTAAAAATAGAATATTTGACAAACGATGAAACGTATACCTCTTTTATAAATTGCCATTGCCAAAATACACAAAGAATTTAGTATATTGTCTATTTAATTCATATACTTGTATTTATTAAAAAAAAGAATTAATTTTGAAACAATTATTCAATCCAAAAATTTCCACCAAAATCGTTAATTTATTAAAAAAATGTTACGGATAACTAGATTTGACTTTTTTTAAGTTGAATGTGAAAACCATAGCTAAATGCTTGTATGCCTATAGATAGTAATAAATTAAACTAAAACGGGCTGTAAAAATTTTGGAAGACAGTTCAAACGTTCTGTCATCCTAATGAGATCAGACAGTTAGACAAGTCAAATAATGAATTAATATTAAAGAGATTGATTAATATATTAATCATGCTGGAAACCCATTTAATTTTATACATTGTTATTTTTTTTCAATATGAAAATAAAATAAAAATAAGGACTCATGGCGAAGCGCCAAACAATGTCAGACACTTCTCAAAGGCTAAAAAGCATTCTACCTCCAGCTCAACACTAGAACATCCCTATCTTCAAGCATTAGGTTAGCGGGGAAGTTTGTGAACTGAAATATTAGTTTGAATGAAAGAATGATGTCAAATGGAATTTTTTACATAATTTAATACATTTATTAAAAAAAATGGGTGGATTGTTTCGAGTTTTAAGAAGCCTGTAAGATAATAAAATGTATAAAAAAATGTTTTTTCTTGATCTCAAGGCACGAAAATCATTAATAAATAAATTTTAGGATTATTAAAATTAGGAAATTCAAAAAAAAATGCACATGACTATCGATAGCCTTATTACAGATTATGCACTGATTCGGAGAATTCAATGCCCTATTTCTAACTAACCCTGTATATTATGCCTTTTTAACACAAAATGTCTTATCTCGACATTATAACATGAATATATGACCAATGGGTAGCTCTGTGATTTTTAATTGACCAATGATTCACTAACAAGATTTAATTATCGAATTTTTATTTTCAATGTTTTGATTCGATATTTATTTGTGAAGTTTAATCCCTAACGTGAAAAAACTTATAGATTTAAATGACAAAGTTTCTTATAAAGTGTATGATGCTGATATATCCAGTCGTGTATAGTTAAAGATTGTTGATATAACAAAATAACATTTGGTTTCTCCCAACTGCACAAATTTGTAAATTATCTTAATTTAAATTTTTTCCGATTTATTAAATTGTAAAAACATCAATGTAATTGGATTCAGAGTATTTATTTCCTTGATATATCTTCCAATGCCGCCTTTTCTTAAATTATCATAAGATTCATTCTTCATCAATTTTCTGATACAATAATTTTTTTAAATCAGTAATTTATTTGTTCTGCCTTCAATTTTTCATATTTTGCACAATATTATAATTCATCTCTTTGTAGAAAATTTTGAACAAATAACATTTAAAAAAGTGTGCCAATCAAAAATTGTGTAAAGAAACCAAAAATTTTAAATAATCTCTGACAAATTATATTTAATGTCATTGATATTCATAATTTTATGTTAGCGCGTATGTTTTTAATCTGTTTTAGAGCCTTATCCATTAATCCGTCTCAAAATTTAATTCAATTAAATATTTCAAGACACAGAAGAGAATGGGTTGATTTTGGAGAGACACAAAAAACACGGTAAATTTCCGTTCAAAAATAAACATAAAAAAACGAAGTTTTAAATAACGGTGATGTTCAAATAACCCGACAAAATCATATTAAATATAACCCCCTTGAATTATGAAATAGCGTAACCAAATTTTTGTATAACTTTTGAATCGATAATTTGTATATATAATTCGAAAAAATCACAATTTATTTTACTCCCTTAATCAATCAACGATGCGCATAAAACGTCACTAGATAATAGAGGGCCATTTTTCTTAAAATACCAATTGAGTTTGCACATTAATAATAATCAGTAAATTACTGTTCAGTTTACGAATGTATACAATTTTATGGATCTATGCGTTAATTTTTATATTTAAGCAAAAGGGTTTAATCCAACAAAAAGTAATTGATATCGAAAATTTGATTAGACATACATTATACAAGTATTCGGACGACATTATAATGAAAGCCTTCTTATAGGACTTGAAAATAAGACATGTCAAGATACTCATCTTTATCAGATATTAAGATCAGATGATATTATGGAGGCAGACATTTATTTTTTAAATTTTATTGCCCATACGAATTTTGTAAAGAAATATTTGCGTATGATGCAGACTAAGAGTAAAAAGATACTTATTGTATACTCTTGGGTTAATTATGTTAAAATAATTTTGTAGGAGTCTCCCTATTCTATTGTAAGAGAGGGTTTTGATTATCACAATTCTAAAGATAAGTTTTTTCATTGGAGTGTAAGTTATTATAAGAGCAGTTTTTTCCCAATACCTTATGGACATTATAAAAAAAAAGCAAAAAACCTGAAAGAAAAACACACTAATTTAAACAAAATGTTTTCTCAGAAAAAAAACGCGGCATTAGTAATTATCAGCAATTGTTTCTACACTAATAGCATAAGGCTGGAATACATTGAAAATCTCGAAAAATATTTTACAATTGACAAATTTGGTGGATGCTATAAAAATAAAATTGGTACGAAGCAAAGAATCGAAAAACTATCAAAATACAAATTCTATTTATCTTTCGAGAACACCCAATGCCAAGAGTATATCACTGAAAAATATTGGGACACTGTTCAGTATGGAACAATACCAATCGTTATGGGTTATGGCAAAAAATTGCCTGATTTAATACCTGATTCGTATATAAATGTGTTCGACTTTCCTAATCCAAAATCACTTTCTGAGTATTTGATTTTTTTGTCAATAAATGAAACTGCATATTCAAAATATCATGAATGGCGGAAATATTATTCAGCTCATAATTACAGGGCTAATACATGCAAGTTTTTATCAAAAATTACAAAATTAATGCAGAATCCAATTTCTGAAGATTTAACAGTTCATTTATTGCAAGATAAATCTATTTGTTTGTCCCTTGAAGATCAAAAAAATCTAATACTAAAAAATTAATATTATTCTTAAAGTAGAAATCTGTGCTAAGATTTTTTCATCGAGAGAGGAAGTTAAACACCAGTGCTTCTCACTGTATAAACTTTGCCGTTATCAGTTTGTTTACGTGAATTGTCTGGGAGCAACAGCGCATAGACACTCAGGATAGATGGATATCACGCTCTAAACATCAATACAACTGTTTCATCAAGGGGTCTGTTAGTACACTAAAAATTACTTCCGTGTAATTATTTGATCTTATATTATAAGAATCCCTTTTTTATGAATATATATTTGAATTTAGTGGCAAATAGAACTGTACAACGATAACTGGATGGAGCAACTTTTAGTGAATTGAAAAAGAATATATCTCAAAAGCATAAATTATTTTTTATTATAATGCATATTGAAGTTTGCAATCAAAATCCTTATTAATTTATAGATATTAATCCAAATTTTTTATTAAAATTTAATTTTTGATAATTTTGTAAACAATTATTATTTACCATAACTGTCTAAAAATGTATTTTTTCTGTCGGGTGGTGAATTAAGAAATATTAAGAATTTTGTAATCAATTTGATGAAGGATATGGTAAAATATTCTCAACCCCTTTTCATTCAATAGATCAAATCACGTATCCTGGTTCATACTTCATCCAATCTATTTCGATATTTGATGTTAGTAGTATTTCGTTCTATGGATTCAGATGGACTAAAACTGGCAAGATAGTTTATCTTTCGAAACTTATTATTAAATTTTGCATCATCACAATAAAATCTGAAGTTTGTTATATTATTATGTAATTCTTAATTTCGTGAGTTATTTATCGTATATTTATATGAAATACTTGAGAATGTTACATGTTGACGTTTCCTTTAACAGTTATATCGCATTGTGTAATAGTTCTTAAATTAATTGATATATTCATCTCCCAAGACAAAAGATTTTTTTATTTGAGCTTTCTCATACATCGGTCTACCCTAAAGCTACTTACAGCTTGAGATTAAATACATTGTTGTCAAAAACTATTAAACTTCTATTTAAACATCGGGTAATTCCTTGCATGTACCACTTCCTCGTTGTTTTTGTCCTGATCTATCATGTAGGCTGTTGAGATGTTTTGAAATATGATCGTATATTACGATTTTAAAGTTTGATTTCTTAAGGCTTGTTCTCCCATTTAAACACTTACATATATATACGGTTTAAAGTGAATATCAGGGGTTGATATGGTAAAAATATAATCTCATAATTTTTGCAATTTCTTCTATATTTTTTCTTTTAAAATTTTTTTATGAATTCCCAACATAATCTGAACTTTTATTTGATGCAGTTTTTTAAAATAAAATTTCAAGCTGAAACATTGTGTGTCTGTGTTTAAATTATATTTTTTCGAGCATCGCTTCTCCGAATTTTTATTTTATTTCCAACATTATCGAAATAAACGCTCTTTTTATAATTCATTTTACATTTAATTTTTAATATATCAATAATTTGCTTGGATTAAAAATACGTGGATTATATTAGTTATATTTTGTTATAGTATATCTATTTGAACCTATTACACTTAATCCTACAGTCAAGAATGCGACGGCAACCATTAGAAAAAAAATTCTCGACAATGATATAGATAATAATGAAGTTTTTCGTTCTAATCTAGTATATAATTTATCGTGAATATGCAATGCATATAATTTACATCATTTTGTTTCATGAATAATTTGTATTGTTCTTAACGATTTACCCTATTGTGTATATAATTTGATCCTTTTGGATATATTTTATTCTTGCAATATTATTTCAATCAGGTATATTTAAAATTTAAATAGTATGCATGCCTTTAATTGATAAAAAACTGAAAAGGAACATTTTTTAATATTTAAAATAGATTGGACACATGATGTATTTTTTCGAGAGGTTTAATGATTCACAGGTTATTTTCGACCTTTCGCTATTTTGATAAAAATAAAATTTCTACAAGCTTTTTGCGTGATTTGTTTTTATATTATCCCTAAGACAGCAATAATATTTACACACGACACATTGAGAAGGCTGACCCTCCGCCTTCTGTTTTTACTGTATAAATTCTGGAAACGATTTGTTTATTCATGATATTTTAATATTGTGTTGAGCAAATATGTAATCAAATGTTCCTGCACTCATTTCTAGTGTTAATTTTCGAAAATATTTTATTTTGTGATTAATAATAAATGTTTATGTAGGTAACGATCTTGATATCTAAAGACGAACATTCAGCTTCGTAGTCTTATAGAGCTGCTTTGTTGTATTATGTTTTTCAACTGATCGAGTCCGAACAAATAGTTATTCAGTATTAATTAAAAAAAGATGTTTAAAAAAAAATATATTTAACTTAAATTTATTATGACAGTGTATTTGTGTTAATTTCATTCCATTAAGCATAACTTACTTCTTTCAATGATGTGCAATAAACGAGAATAAATATGAGCAAAAACCCAAAGCTATATAAACCGTTGCAAACTCGTTTTTTATAAATTTTTATATTATTTATCATTATAATAATGGTTCAAACAATCTCTGTTTTGAAACAATAAAGTCATTAATAAAATATAACGCCCGCCGCCAGCACGACATTTTTATCTCCATGAATCGGCAGATAGGAGACAGTCAGTACTGATTTATCTTAAAATTTAATAAATCTAGTATATTTACGATATATATTGTGGTCGCCTTTTACACTAATTATTACTTTTGTAAAAGCAAAATCTATTATATTATACCCGAATTAAAACCGTTGAGGCTTGTTACTTTGGCCTATTTTACAGAATAATACAATATCTATGGAATTATTTGTATACTCGCGTCAGTAAATGAAATAGGAAATAGCTCAACACTTATTCTCATATTCCTTCATCTTGTTAACCGTTGGGCACTGCTAATTTAGGTTTTGTCATAGTGCGATTGCCCCAGTTTACAAATAAAAAACGTTAACTTTAATAGATTGATGGGAAATAAAAAATGATATTCCGCAAAATTTGAAAGGAATGAAGTTATTCGAAAAAAAAATTGACACAGGCGGTAGGCACTTAACCTAATTTGGATTTTTGATGCCTTAATTATTTTCGGCAATGCCATATACGTAAAATAATTTGCGAATTAAACTAATGATATTTCAATTTTTCACAAAACTTTATATTTTTCTGCATTAAAACAGACAATGGTTACAAATTTGAGCGAGGCGAAGTTAAACGAACATTAAATTAAAGAAAAAATATATATGCGACGAAAATTAACTACACATATAAATTAAATTTATTGGAATAGAAGAAAAGACCAAATATAGATTCATCTCGACATAAACTGCCTTTAGTTTCACAGAGAAGAAGGCTGATATTACAAAAACGCACTTACAATTCCAGAGCAAGAACGGAACTAATATTTAGTTGCTGTGACATCATTAAAGATGAAAGCGGCTCAGATTTAGTCGCAGTTTCTGCAATAATATCAACAAAAGAATCCTCATTCAATGAAGTGAGATAATACAACCCAGACGGAAATAATTTCATCTGAACACTCGTATCGCGGATTTGCGCAAGAACTTTACACGAGGACAAAAAATCTGACGGTGATAAAAGCTAGATCGAGGATACTAAATTTACATTGATTCCTCTTGCACGATTTATTCGACAATACGCATCTGATAATGTCATCATATCCCCATTAACCTATTTCACAATAATATTGACACTTTTAATATCGACGCAAAAAACTCGGATACTTGTTTTGCTAATTCTAGATAATATTTCGTATTGCTATCATAAGATCCTCTTTCAGTATCGATACAATAAAAAACCTAAAAATCGGGTCATCGATTCCCATCTCGAGAAGTGTCGATCTTAGAACAGAAATTTCATCATCGTCCATTGGAACGTTTTTGGTTAGAAGTTTGGTTTTGATAGTTTCCGATAACCCGATTAGATTTTGGACCTATTTTTACTAGACTTACATAACCTCAGTCATTAATGTAGTGATATCTTTAAAGGACTAAATTTATATTGCTATTAACACTTGAGAAATTGTAATTTGGTTTGACTGATGAACTTGATCGCGTTCTCTTTCTATGGCGCCGATACCAAATCTTTTAGGCTGAATATTGGCGGGATGTCTCTCCACAAGAATCCATTCTTTTAATTTTAATTTTTCTGTCAAAACATTAAACATCTCAAAATTATTGCTAAATAATAACTTTATTTTTTAAAGTTTCATCAAGGCATATATCAAAATGATCATGTTCTGCATGAATCCTTAAGGTAGAATTGATTCGAGGGGATAAATAGCTTAACATATGTTTCATTTTAGAAGATTTAAGAGTAACCGTATCAATGCAATGTAAAGGTAACTGCTTATACACATTTGGCCTAGGATAACGAAATAGTAATCGTAAATTTGTTAAATATATTACAACATCATTGGAGCTGAACTTATGTAATCGAAAAAAATAACTTTGTCAGAAATTTTCGCCCTTTCTCCCTGATTAAATAATATATATTTTTCTTGTGGTGAAAAATTAATTGAATCAATAGGTTGAAGCACCTTTTCCATTTTTAAAACTTCGGGAATCCCCGTAATCTTCATAAGAAATGGCTTAATCTCTGTGTTTTTGATATATTGATTGTTCTAATAAGATAAATTTTTAATTGAATATTGATTTTATTTGGCCATAATAAAGCGTATCTGTTTTTTCGTTATACAAATATGGCTAAAAATGTAGTAATATACCAGCTAATAGGTCTATCAATGTGGCCACAATTAAACCTAACCAAAATTTATATTTCAAAAATTTCAATTTTTTTTATGTTATAGGTTGTTGGTACGTTGCGTTATCAAAAGAGCATTTTTATCACCTACCTAATGCGTAAAACAAATGAAGAACAACCGGTAACATAAATATATTTTTTCTCAAAAATACAGACAGCTGAACGTGGATACATTATGCACGAATCCGGATACAAAATTTACTTTTTACTTCAATCAAATGCGCACACGTTGGCAGGGAACATGAGAATTCGATCTTTGGATGTGTAATTTCAACAATATGTCTTTTACGGGTAATTTAATGCACATATACAAGCAATAAAAGGTAGTTTCAATGGTATTTTAAAAAATTAAAGAGCAAACATTTTTTTTTTCACACTGCATAAATCCGCGAATGTAAATATTCCTGAAAATGAGTATCCCATGTAGAATTATATAAAATATGTATGAAATGCATAAAGGAACGGGATTATATTTTTCAATATTCAAACAATTAAAAAATGGACAAGGTGAGGCAATATCATGTAAATGACTTTTAATATTTCCAAAACCTAATAAAAATCGAGTATTAATAATAACTAAAAAGATATTAGTCTAAAATAGTAAATGCTATACCAAATTAAACACCGATGCATTGAAAATTAGCCATGTCTTAATATTTACCATAATCAGAGCACGCGCAGTAGTATTTCTCTGTGTCTTGCAAACTGAGTAATAATACATATATGAAACTGATTTGATATAATTATCAGAAATAGAAATTATACGATATTTTAAATATTTCATGGAATAAAATATATCAATGTATCGTGAGCTCGTAAATGCTGATCAAATTTTTTCTGTTCTCATGATATTTTTTGTTTTTGAAATTAACGTAACAAATATAATAGGAAAATTTATAGTGTTTAAGCAACTTATAATATAACGATTCGTCGTAAAATATTAACAGGGTTGCAACATAAATTAAGCGGAAATTTCCTCTTTATATCGTTTTTTTTCTTGAAAAGCTAAAGTTAATTATTGTTACCAGTCTATTTCAATGGCATGAAAGATTCAATATCGGGTTTTAACGGTCATCTTCACAGTTTTAATTTTTGATCCTTGGTAGGATGAGTAAACTCCCGTACTGGCTTATTTGAACGGGAGCATACCGTCTTCTAGTTAGCGATAACCAAATTCTGGGAATATATCATTTTCAGAAAATTCAAGTGATATTGATGCTATAACCCACGAAAAAAATTTCCCTCAATATTTTGGTTATAAAAATACCTTAATGTTGGCCATTTTATCGTGCGGCATTTTTCTGCGCAATAGCCTCGGGTAAGCTTCTCATCAGACAGATTTCTGAACATCGTTGTTCCACAATATAAATTGTTGTATTTTATGGTCGAACATGCACGAAACATAGTAGCCACCCTTGCATTGCTGGGATCACAACACTCTAACTTTAAAGTTATTTCATGACGACAGTTGAAAAAAAATAGATTTTTAATGTTAATTTTTGAAAAATTAAGGCCCAACTGTGTGTTTAAGGTGGTAATTTGATGTTAAGCTGTGTTTTAGGCTGTTTTTGCTAGACGTATTATCGACAAAACAAATCCTCATATTTTATTTTAAATTTTATGCTATTTATTTATCTTTTTCAGATAAATATAACATGAGGCACACTTTAGATTGAAATCGACATCTTATTTTGGGTTTGAGGATTAAATTATAGTTATTTTTTCGCAATAAATCTGTAACAATTCATAGTAAATTTTTAAAGCATCATTAAAACAATCAACAATAAAATTGTGCATTGTGTTAATTTAATTCAACAATTATTCTTTTTTTTATGAGAAAACATTTATGTCTAAAATATGTTATTTTATAGTTTACGCATGCTCAAAATCTAAAAATGCATTATGTAAGATGAGATTTATATTTTTAGGAATTTCAATGGTATTTGAAGGAATCCATTCCAACTTTATTGAAACATCTGAGACATTTGGTCTCGGTAATTTATTATTTGTTAATTTTTAGTCAAGTATAAAATGCTTCGGTCTAACAACAGAAAGTTTTGAATATAAATATATAAATAGTGGATACAAAAGATTTATCAGATATTCATAAGCCATCTACTCTTCAGAATTTAATGTATTAACAATGGAGATTTTATTAGTACCAAAGATAGTACTGGTATAATTTATATGAATGGATATGGCGCAATAACAGGAGTATATATTTATATATTCACATAGAATATATCGGCAAAAAATCTTAAAAATCCTTTAGAATTTAATAAAATAGATATCAAACAAGATTCAGCGTTTTTTTTGCATTCTGTAATTTCATTCTTTAATTAATCTAAAGATTCAAGATGCATACTCAATTCTCAATGAAAATATTGAACTGATTGATCGAGTAAATGATATTAAGGAACAACTTGACCCTACTACACTTGAAACCGTACGTATTTGTTTCAGAATTACTTTCTGTTTATATTTTTCGCTCTTTCTGAAATGTCACATTCTAAACTAAAAAACTAGCAAAATCTAACCCAAAGAAAATGTTCTCAAATTTATTTTAGCCAATATGGACATTTAAAAAAAGAAATAGTTCGCCGCCCACCATAATATTGAAAAGATGTAGGAAGAGCAAATAATTTTATGTTTTTTATATTTTTAATTTTCTTATCGCATAACTATGAGAATTCATGATCTAAAAGATGTCTCCAAAACTATAAATTATTCATCAAATTTCTAATTTCTATACGCATTATTTACCATGTTATAAGGCGCCAAATTATTTTTTCAAATATATCCAAATGTATAATAATTAAAGAATCATAGGAACCAAATCGAAAATATAAAATGAAATTACTATTAGGATATAATTCTATATTTCCTGCCTCTAAAACTTATAAATTTTGGTCATAATAGATGATTTTATTTATTTATAATTGTATAATTGTCTCGTATTTATTTTATAACACTGCTTATGTTCTTATTTTTACGAAACATGACACAGGGGCTGCCAATCAGTCACCGAAATTTATTATTTTTATCCCAAAGTACGCTAAAATAATTGAACAGTATAGTTTTTATTTTTTAAGTATTTGTTCCAAATAAAAATTGCTGACTACTTTTTAGAGATATTCGGCCATTTTCCTCTATTGATACATTGAATCAATTTTTAATATTCAAACTTACGCCAATAATTTTAATTTTATTTATATCCGACTGATGTTAAATTATGAATTCTTCATATGTTTAGTTTTTTCATTTTACGAAAATTAACCGTAAAACTTCGTCGGACGATCAACTTACACCAAATAGCGCAACTCAAAAGATTTTGGTTTAAATCAAACTAAAACATTTTTGTACGCCCCTTTCTTACCTTGAGAAAATCTTCGATATTTGTCTTTGGGATAATTGTCTCACGTTTCGCATTTTGGTTTTATATACTTTCTCAATTGGTTCGCAGAAAATTATATTGGCTGTCTTAATCAGGATGAAACTCTAGGATTTATTATATTTTACCATCATCGTAGTCTTTTTAAATCGGAAAAATTGGAACGGGCATACAATTAAGAGAAAGAACAAACCACGTATAAAAAAGCGCCCACAATTTTTCGATAGAATAAATAATAATAATTTAACTGTTACAATTTTTTCAATATTTTGTTTTTAAAAATAATTCGTGAAGAAAATGCGGTTACTGTAAATTTAGAACATTTCAATATGATTATTTAAACTATGAATTTATCGAAATTATAGTGTTTTTAATTGAATACATAACTATCATATTCATCAAGCCAAAATATTTTTGAACACCATCAAGGTTATAAAAATATTTTTCATCATTGGAAAGTAAAATCTTGGTGATCTATTTCAAGTGGAAAGTAACGGTCTCCTACAGTGCGCTTGCTCACTTTCAAATGGCGCAATCCAAGATATTCAGCTGCCAAGTGTTTTACATAATAAGCCTTAGTCTTAACCTTTTAATTGTATCGATACTCCACCGCCTGGGGTTGGATAGAGACATATTTTTTTACCCTCCTTAAATATTGCATATTAAATCATGCATTTTTTACATGCCGACCGTGTCAGTACTCCAGAAAAGCTTTTTTTAATTGAAACTGCAGGAATGTTAGCATCCTTCTTAAAATTCTGATATACTTATTTAATTACGTTTAAAATGCGCAGGAAACTCATCAAAGAACGATTGATTCTAGGCATATGATTTTAATATGTAACTCTTCCAAGGTCAATTAAATTAAAAAACTATTTGAAAATTTATATTCCCAATATCTTAGCTTCATTGATGCTGCAATAAAAAAAAAAAATTCCATTATTGTTACGTTAAAAGCTTGAATTTATGCGCAGCAGTTTATTTTCTCATTTATTACGGTTAGTTCTGAAACATGATCATTGCGCTCTTGCGCATCCTCAGTAAGCGTGATATTTTTCTTTTTCATACAGTTGTATTTTTTTAACCCTTACGCCAATTTATTTGTTAATGTACTTTGTTCCTTAAACTACTGTTTCCTTTCGGGTTGGGATCTTTAACTGATTTGAATTTTAACCATAAAAAATTATTTGTAAAATAAATCGAATGGAATAGACTTTAACAACTTTTGTTCTGATTTTTTAAACATATTTTCAATTCAAATAAATCCAAATTATGAATTTATATCTTTTAATTCTGTAGGCCATATCTAGAATATATTACAGCCTTCAATCTGCTCACAGCTGTATGTTCAATGCCGGTAACAAGGATGTCGAATGTATGGAAAAAAATTCGGATGATGTATCTATCTCGCCATAATGATTTTAGGCTTATTTATATACTAGAAATAATACTGACGAATATTTAGTTCGAGGATGCATAATTGATCATAAAATTTGTGTTATTCTTTACTATTTAGCTCAAACCGTTACCCAAACCGAAAGCTTTACAAATTTATCAGTATAATTGCTTGATAACAATTTTAGGTTTTAAAACCTGAACCTAAAAATAAATATAAAAAAATGTATAAATTTATAATAATTTTAGAACATTAAAAAATGTTCAGTATGATATTTTAGAAAAAGTTGAGGTACATATTTCAAGTAATTTTTAGAGCGAATGCGAGATATTATGGTTTACCGAGGCTATCACTTTTGTTACTTTTGCAATTAAACTATGTCAAAAAATTAGTGACAGTTTAAGCATGTTCTTCAATTAATTAATATAAAAAAAATGTTTAATATTTATTTTTAAATATTCTGCTGTTTTTAAAAAAATTTCATTATTTTGAAAACAAACAAAAAAGATTGCTACGAAACTAGGATGCTCTATTTCCCAGTAGTTACAGTCATCCACGTATAATACCGCTAAAATAGTTTGGATAGTTTAGATTCTGGTTGGATACAATATCTACTTTCTTATCAAAAGTGCAGGAAACAGTGCTACATTAATTTTGTTGTGCCACACAAACTTTGAATCAGAAGACAGTTTTATAACTGCCCCGATTCTACAAACAACGGTGCGGCAAAGTGGTTTAGAAAGTTTCTATTGTATCTCCGAATTACATCTAAGAATATTTTCGTTATCTAAATTTTATAATTATATGAACATATGTGGTTCTATAGTTTTTAATCCATCTGATATCAATGTATATAATATTTTTTATGTTAATTTTTGTAAAAGGTGTAAAGTCATTCAAGTCAAAAAATTCACAATAATAGAAAATAAATCATGGTTAAAATTTATTCATAAAAATGTTCCAGTGCCAAGTTCGTTAATTTTCTCAGCGGAAAATGTTCGCGAAGAGAACAAGTTAGGCAATGTCCTCTATATTAAAAGATTGATTCCTAAAAACATCAAATGAATTTCAAAGGTTTATATTGACGTTTCAAAACATTATAAAACGACAATTTATAGTTTATTTAAAATAATTTCAAAAGGTAGTATTTGGAAAACTAATAATATTCTAGACCCCATTAAATAGTGAGATGTCACACCCACGCATACACACATTCCGAGTGAAATAATAAATTAAAATAATTTGTATATTTCTTTGTCTTTTTCACTTAGTTAGGATTTAAATACTTTCCAGATCTGTTAACCTCACTTCACAAGGCGCCGTGGATAAGGTTATTAAATGAAAAGAGTATGAGTGAGAACGTCGATAGCATTTCGACATTTTTTTGATAAAAGTTGCCGAGAAATCTAAACATTATCGCTGCAAATATAAAATGAGGCCATGGAAAATTTGGTAAAAAGAGCTAAAAGTTGTTTAAATACTATGGACTGACATATCCAAGTTTGTTTGAAAAAATTAATTAAATTTAATTCTGAACTTTTAATATAATTTAAATAAAATATTTATTTATTTTATGTCAGAAAATAAAATTAGAAATACAAATACGGAGCGAATTTTACCGAACCCTGCAATTATTTATATCAACTTGCTCAAAAATGTTCTCACCATAAAATAATAGAAAAAAATTTGTCCATAATTTGATCTGGTTAGTTTGATGGCAGAAAACGACCATAATCTTTATTTTTTTTGTTTTTTTTATTTTTCTATGTTACGACGTTTGATTATAAATTTTATTGTTATGACTTTTTATTTATTACGTTTTTGTTGAAGAAAAACGATATTTAATGCTTCGTTTGTTTCTTTCCTTATTCACTTATGCTATGAGTATATTTTTATAACCCTCTTTATTTCCATGAATTTTTCACTCCAATATATTTAAAGGATATAGGAAACCATAAAATAAAGTATGCGCATTTAGATTAAAATTTTATGCTCGATTTCAGACACGCTTGTAAAGCTGAATACGCGTATGATTCTGTCTAAAACTCAAAATAGGTAAATAAATGCATCAATTAATAAAATTTCTCCTCAGAACTTATTGGAAAACAATAATAACTTCTCTTTTAATTGTGGTTAAACTATTTTATTTATTTAAAGGGCATGCTTGAGAGAGGATCACAAATTGGATCCTTTTACAACATATAACCTTTTACACATATTATACTGTTAAAGAAAGTTACGACATTTATTCCCCCAACGCTAATAAAGGATATGATTGTACTGACAGGATGATTTGATTAATCATTAAATAGAAGTTTAATTTAAAACAGCTGTAAATACAGATATCATACAAATGCCCTATACCAATAACGCCCTCAAATAAAATAAAGAAAGGAATAAACAAGTGTAAACATAAAATTGTTAAAAGTTGAAATGGATCAAATTCTTAATTCAAATTGATTTTCAGCTGCACACAACAATTAGGTTATATTGATGTCACATCATATTTGTAGACAAGGTGGGATTTACTGCAGATGTGGCCCTGCCGTGCATTAAAAACAACCTCGGTACTCATATATCTATAATTTAAAAAAATTAAAATGAAGTTCAAATATTGAAGCGAAAAATTAAAAATCATGTGTTGTAGTTTTCGCTCATATTATAATCAGTACGGAAGTAGTTTTTCCCATTTATAAGCAATAGTATTCTCAAAAGCTGATTCTGTTTTACCTTATTCATATATGAATTTTGGTTTCTAAAAAACTTGCTAGTCTTCTTCATTGAATATTGCATTGTGTTTTAATATGTAAGTACACTATAATAAATATTCCACAATATTTGTGTATTTTAAAATGATTTTAGGAGAATTAAATTGCTAATTATGTTATATTCTTACTTCAATCTGAGATAAGACGGGCTTTAGAATCAAATGATAAGAAAGAAATCATCAAACTATATGATATTTGTAGTTGGTTTAAAACTACATAATTAAAATTAAAAATATTAAAAGTTTTGACTTTCAAGCAGTAATAAGTTATATCGGATGTTCATGACGATCTAACTAAATTAAATAACTAATAGATTGACAACATGAAATTTTTGTTGACATAACTGCTATGATATATGGCTTCAATACTTTTTTTTTAATTTTGGCAAAAAAATTTTTTAGCCAAGAATTGGATCGATTTACTCGGTATAATAAATGTGAGAAGGGTGTTGTTAAGGATAATTGTCCCTGTGAGCCCTATCACCACAATGAAATATTGTTTAATTAGCTTTTTAACCGAATGGGTCTGAGGGATTTTAAAATGAGTGTCGACTAAACCAAATGAAACATAGGGGCTAGAATAAATAATGCAAACTATTATTCTTTATTTTTAAAACATAAATTCGATTTCATTTTCATAATTTTCTATGCTGTTATATTTATTATTTTTAAATTTAGCTTTTGTATTGTTGAGCTTTGAAAGAATGAGTTTGTTTTATATTAATATTCGGTCTATACTTCTTCCACTACACAAACAAGTGATCCCAACCTACAATGAAAAACTGCTCAAAATGATGAATGATAGAAAAAGAAACTTTAAAGATAAATTACAATTGAGAAAGCACAATTAAATCCTAAGTTTGATATTTCCGCCAACAAAAAATAGGGTATACATTAAAGGTTTTATATTTGTAGTAAATTGTGGTTTTCAAAACTCTTAAATTGAATTTTTTTTTTATTTTGCTGAACCTCAAATTAATATTCATATTACTAAACCCAAAAATATTTTCGCTTTTCTTATCATTCTTGATCGAAATTCGAGATACATTTCCAACTTGTGTAAGATGTGTCTTTATGATTCATACGAGATATCCGTAGTCTTTCTTCCCGCTGAAGTTTTTCTTTTTTATGTGTGGATTTGCGAAATTTTTGACCCTTTATTACAACAATGCTGATTACATGCCACTTTTTAAAGTTAAAAAAAAGTGACAATTTTTATTTAATTTGTTTATATTCTTTTTAACCTTAAATCAGTTGCTCAATTAGTTTTAAAGTAGTTTGGTTTTGTAAAAAATTGATAATTAGAAAAAACTAACACTAAGAGGAATAGGGTCTGAAGTATTAGGGTGATTAGCTTTATTCGAATGAACCAACCCTTTTGTTGAATCTGCTGCCAATTAATCTGCATCACTGTCTCAAGTGTGGGATGGCATTATATTATTGAATATCATAGACTTTTTTTATTTATATTGAAAAATTTACTTCTGATATCTTGGATAATATTTTGACGCAACAAATTTATTATTTTAGTCGCATTAATACATAATATATTTTCTGTGATTTGCATTTCTGTTTCCAGATTTTTGTATTCACGTTGAGCTGGTTCTAAAAAAAAAAATAAATGGCCAGACCCGTATGTTTATCAAATTATTGTTTTATGGCTGCAATGGAACGAGGCTGGCGAATGAAGCCATAAACATAACTTTAGAAATGAATTTTTTTACTTTGGCGCGTTCGTTCGAACAAGTTTTTATCGAGATAAATGTATTATGGGCGTTTTTCTTTCGTAAAATAGACCAGATTTTTATCTTTATGCACTTAAATATCTCGATATTTTCTAATAATTTTATTAATTTGAGAACAGATTTGCAGAAATTTTTTTTTCGTCGTATAATTCGTTAGCCTTTTGCAAAATTGTGGAAATTGTTAATCGGAAACTTTTGTTTGACCCAAACTGGATGTCTAAAATTTTTTTGGTGTCTTTAGAGACGGGTTCGAGGTTCTTTCTCAACAATTTCCACGAAGAAACCGCTGCCATGATCAGCGGTGGTGCGGAACTTTTATTGATTTAACTTCCATCCCATCATTTTCTATCTAGGGACACCATACCACAACGCATTGATTTAGGGGGATTCTTTCTGAATATATTATTTAGATATATTGACTTTGTTCTTAAGTGGAAAAGTAAGAATCCAAATCTTTTATTTTTACGAATTAATTTAAATTAAACAAGTGAGGTTGGTATCGATGCCGGTAATCTAAAGCGTGGTTAATTTTTGCAAACGATATTTTTAATGAATTTAAAGGCATAAAATAAAAGTATTCTACCCATGTCTGGCAAAGTCTTTGAAGCCTAAAAATTTGAAACACTTAAAAATATATTAAAATCGTAAATTTGATGCCAGCAAACATTGCACGAACCACTAGGGATGCAGGAATATTTTACTTCTTAATTATCACTTTAAAGTTTGAAAATTACATCATAATATATTTCATTGTTAAAACACACAATATTTATGCCACTTTCTTTTTTTATAATATTGTTCAGCTTCAATCATATGATTTATTTCTCTGAGATTCGGGCATTTAATACCAATAATTGTAGAGTTTATGATTTTTTTATACTCCTCTATGAAATATGAGTTTTTTTATTTAATAACTGATTGATCTTTTTCCTCATTTTTTATTATTAAAAACGTAAAAGTCATAGGAAGTGGCACAAATAAAAATAAAATATATTTACCCAACTAGTCCACGGTTATTTCTTTCGATGAGCATCTCAAATTATGCATAAGAATTTAATACTTTTTTATTTAATTATAAAAATATCTTGTCCCGAAGAATTGACAGTAAATTTTTGTTCGAATGTGTTTTAGAAGCTACCAAAAGCGTATGCGTTATGCGAGTGTCTCAGTGACACAATTTAAAAGATATTTTGATTTTGAGACGTAATATTGGGGATTCGCATATTCTAATTGTTAAAAAAATATTTATATTCCATGAACCCTTCTTTTTATTTTTATAGTAACGATTACTTAGGTAATAGTCATTTTGTTATGTGAATAATATACCTCAATGTTCAACATATTAAGGTCGTAAATTTTATTTTAAAACTTAAATATACTTAAATATAACTTTAATAATTTATCATATTCATCAATACCATAGACTTTCTAAGTTAAAAAATGGAGGTTAAAATTTAAAAATCTAGTCAAGTTTGGATATTTCTATACTCTCGTTGGGAAATTAAAAAAAAAATTGAATTAGCTTGAACTCGATTTATTCGAACTTGACTGTGAAATATAATCAATCCATAAAAAAAATTATCTTTACCAATATAAGTAGAAAGGAATTAAAAAATTTTGTGATGTGTGGATGGAAATAAATAATTCAAACAGCAATATTATTTTTAAATCTACTTAATTAAAAAAGTATTTGATAAAAATATAAAACAACATAGCAGTATTCGAGATCAAAATTTTACAAGATCATTTATTGAGTGTCATATTTAAGATACAAAATTTGAATGGTATATCATGGGCTAATAAATATAAATTTTTAAACTATATCAAGATTCCTCCTTCTCCCTTTTTAATATTTTAGAATTCTGCAATAAGCAATATCGTTAAGCAAAAGAGACAAAATTCCGTTAAAGAAAGGACATTAATAGCGGGGTCGTCTGTATATGAACATTTTTAGTTCTGAAGTGACAAATTAAGAATAAACAGCTAAACTGTGTTTTATATTTTGCTCCAAATTTAACAAAGGTATCTTTATTGGTTTAATATAACGTTGGGTTATTCCAGTTATAATTATAGCTTTACTTTGGAACTATAATTCTCTCAGAGTAGTAGTCAAATTAATTGAACATGGAGGAGAATGGATATATCTATTTAGCCTGAGTAAACAAAAATACATCGTTTGATCCTAAAATATTTTCTCATACAAACACTGGCGAAGGCAACGGGATCCTATACTGTGCAATTTACTCTCTAAGAGGACTAGGAATTCGCTTTTAAATAGTAATTTGCTTTAATATATGTAAAAAGAAATGCAACATGATGATACATCCTGTCAAAGTAATATAGGTCCAAGATTTTTCGAAAACGTTTATTAAGAGATTCAAAGTTAAAATTGTCTACTTATATTTTATTCATGAAATATAAGTTAGCGTATCATATAAAACTAAAACGATCAAATCGAGATAGAGGCCATAAATTGAGATTCTTATCATTTAATACATTATAAAATTATTTAGTGTATGAAAATTAATATTTTAACAAAAAAATCACAATCAGGGGTCAGTAAATTTTTATTTGTAGCGAGACATATCTTACAAATTTTATAATCCGCAATCTTACGACATTTTCTACGATATTTATAAAGGGTAATGTAACCCTACTTTAATGACATAAAAGTTTTTTGCACTTTATTAATAAAATGCCAGTTGTATTTATGCATGATTTAGGCATCTACACGAGTTAATTTAACTCGTTTTGTTCATAAGGAAAAAAAAGAGAGAAATTTTATATTATGGGCGAGAACAAAGCCATTTATTAAATTATGTTTATTAATATAATCAACCCTAAAAAATTAATATATTTTTATACAGAATCATTTTTAATGTATTTTGTGAATTCTTGATACTGTGTTCAATTTTTTTGTAAATAATTCAAAGTTCTTAAGATTAGTATGGTTATTTCAAGTCTGTTAAATTAAAACTTGTAGATTACAAGGACATATATACGTTTTTAAACTGAAAGTACTCTTTAGGAAATGCAGTTTTTAATAAAACAATTGTCTATACTTGATTTTTTCTTTAACCATCTATTTTTATCATTATACCAGAAAATGACTAAATTTTAATTATTTTTCTATATTTTTGATTTATTCATTTTATTTGGATTATTTTGTAATTATTTACTCTTTTTTGACTATATCTAATTTAATTATTTCTAATTTTATTTATACGTCTGAAATTATGCCAAATCATCGGCATTCATGGAAAACTCGGTTTAAAATTCTAGGATTAATTCACAAACAGTGATTTTACTATTTTGATAATAATATGAAGTTGGAATATGAATATTATAAACAGATTTTCAATTGAATAATGAATAATACATGTCAAAATCATCCCTAAAATAAAAATTTAGTTGTGTTTAGAGATTTCACGAATAATTTATAACTTCTGGGCTACGAGTTGTTGGTTTTGTCAATAAATTAATGTTGAAATCTTATTGAATTATGTATTTTAGATAAAAATATTTGCACAAAGATGTTAGAAACGAGAGAGGCGATCTAAGCGAAAGCTGTATGAGTTCAACAATCGGCCATAACTTTAAACTCATGTTCTCAATAGTTGGTTGAACATCATAGAGCCTAGCTCCTACAGTAATATTTAAGAATTTATTTTTTTTTAATTTTTTTATTACGTATTGTCTCTAGTTTTTCCAAAACTGTCTAAAATAAAATTTAGAATCCACCACGATGCTAGAATAATAGACAAAATATCAAAATGCTACGATTACTTCCATATTTGTTGTTTTCATAATAATTACAAGGAGATATTTATTTAAAATATTATACTGAAAACAAATCAAAAAAACCTTTTATCACCGTATGAGGAATTGCATCAACATGATATTTGCTTTTACCGTCTATAAAAGCATAATAGACCGACTATAAATAAAATATTAAAAAGTAATTTTAAGAATCTGCTGAAAAATACTAGTTAATTGTCTCTGTATAATCTTTTTCTACTGGAATAAAACAGGAAGAACAAATATTCCTGAATATATAAGAAAACGACAGTCTTGAATTGAAAATTACAAAATAGAAATGATTAGCTCTTCATTAATCCTAGACCGTTGACATTTAACTGAGAATACTTAATATATGGTCCGAATAACATACGTGATTAGTAGGGTAGATTCGTGTATTTTCAGTGTCAAAGAATTCATCAAAACTAAAGAGGTCGTCGTTTCCCTTGTGTTAGAGTGAAATTGAAACCATGAGGATTAAAGGTGTTAAAAGAATAACTTGGAATACTTTAATGTTCACTAAAGCTTTACAGACAAAAATCAAATAATTATCCTTTTATACCATAACGATATTAATTGAATTTATTAAAACCAGTCAACAGTATACAGAAGAGAAGGCTATAACATTTCTACTACAGTTTTAATATTTCTGTTAAATTTAATGCTTGATTGATAGAAAATTTATAACTCGATTTGGAACCAATTCAATATAAATTATTTTTTCAAATCCTGATATAGTTTTATATTTTCAACGTATATATCATTTGTGTATAGACTTGTTTTTTACTACACGTTTGGTCATATGTATATTATGTAAAAATCGTCTCTTAATAACATTGTTTTGTACATCAAAAATCTTTACCTACATTTAATTAATATATCTCTAAGTGACTGGGTGAAATTAAATGAGAAAAATTGTATCGGATTTTTTTTCTTAAAATTCGAAGAATTTATTTCGCTGCGATATAATTATTTAAAAAAAAATCTCTTTAATTGAAATAAAAAATTTGCCAATAACGTTTAAAAATTATAGTCATTTGAATTTTACAAATTTTGAAATTGCCATGTTCGGGCAGTTCGAATCGCAAAGATATAGCAACTGGTAATCAGTATTGAGAGAGATACAAAGGAACTTAAAGGATAAAAAACGACTTAGAAGTATGGAAATAGTAATTTTTAGGTATTTTTGTGTGACATTTAGAGAAGGAAACACTACAATATATTTTATAAGATGTGAAAATAGGGGCGACAATTGTTAGATCCAATCTAGAGAAGTATGCAAAGTAATTCTTGAAATTTTGCAACTTTTTCGTGATATTATGTAAATTCAATATGAATGCCAAAATTCTCTATTGTGTAGTAGAGACTAAATCCTGCAATGACATAGATTTCTGGAAAAGCCAACTCTTATTTTATCAGTTATTCTTTATAAAATTTTAAAATCTTAGTGTAAAATATATTTACGCCTTGTTAAAGAAAACGTTAAATAATAATCGTTTTTATCAGGAAGAATGGATAGGAAACGAGTCTTTGTTAGTTCTTCCATCCTAAAAAATATGCACTGATTCATGCTTTGCAGAAGCGAGATTTGTTAATTATACAATTTGAGAATTTGCGAGGCAGAGATGTGCATGAGATGTAGAAACTACAAACGACTTCACTAACATACTTTCCACAAAAAGTACTAAACCTGTTTTCAACAATTTAGCTTTGTGATCCAATGTAATATTACCACAGTATAAACACTATCAGGCATGGTATTTTAACCAGTGTGTTACCATTACAGTAGAATATTACATCTCCCTCTAAAATTGTTATAATTTTTGGAAATTTTTGTGAATAACTCATGTCGGCTGTAGCAGAAAAAATCAGAGAACATAAATACTCAAACTCAGAAGTCTCTTAAATTTTGACAAACCAAATTATAGAAATAGACTCTATGTAAAGAACTAAAATTGCATTTATTTTAAAAAAAAATTGACTCTTCTGGTTTTGTAATTTATATCATTTCAATAAATAAATATGATTTCTCATCATAAAATGGGAACAGGCATGCGCCAACCCATATTACTTTGGACCGTTCTTAACTATTTTAGGTAAAGATTTATCAAAAATCTCTCTCTTATACATAAATACTTAATTAAAACCCACTTGTCGTATCCCTGATTTAACAAAGATTAGGATACTTTGTTGAAGGGATTGAAAAAATAACATTCAAGCACGAATATCACGCGAATAAAATAATAGAAATAACTAAAGGGTATTTTAAAAAAAATATTTTCTTCACATTTTATAATGGTATGCCATTATCTCGAATGATCATTATTAAATAAGATTTCAGTTCATTTATTTTCAAATTTAAACCATTATGTTTTCTTTTAGCTTTATTAGTCGTATATGAAAATTATAATTTCAAAAAAAGTAATATTTATTTTATAAAATTCCCAAATTATTTTGGAATTCTTTATTCAACGAGTAAATAGCAGAACACAGAGCAAATTGAAAAATAAATGTTACTAAAAGCGCGAAAAATATATATATTGTGTTTTGGATTCTTCATTAGGTTCGATGAAACGTTTGCTCCCTTTATACCTGAATTTAACAAGCTCCTCTTTTATGGCGATGAAATTTCTTCCAACCTAGTTATAATCAATTCAAACTGGTTTTATTGCTGTCTTTATATAATTCACTGTGAATATTATAAATTGACTTAACATACGAGTTGAGGCTATTAATAGAGTTTTTTTTTGTATATGCTTAAGGTATAATTTTAGCTCTTACAGCCAATAGAACATATATTAGTATTACATATGCAAAGAATCAATTTTATTTCTTGTTGACACATGTACAATCAAAATAACCCTAAAATTTTTGAAGATCAAAGGGGAGACATTAACATTCGTTAATTTTTTTATAAAATAAACGTTGATGATAGGAATGATATTCTTCAAACATTTTTTTATAAATATTAAACTAAATTGTGGATAAATATATTCTCTACTTTTAAATTGAAAGGAGATTTCAAGAATGAAAAAATATATAAATTCATTTGATATCTTAAAATACCCCCATATATACTAAAATAATAAAATTCGCTCGCTTGAAATACGAATTGTTGATTCTGAATAATGCCCATATTGATGCATCTCCGATAAAATGGAAGATCAGGGCTATAAATTTGTTTGGAGTTCTTCTTTAAATAAAAAATAAAATTAAACATATGATGTTAAGGGCTGCATCTCTAACAATACGACTCCCATATTAGTAATATGTTATTAAACTATAAAACACTGAATAATTTCTGTATTTTTTCGATAGATCATTTTGACAGAAGGCATAGATTAAAAAAAACTTCTGTGATATTGGTTGATGATAATTATCATTAATTTGATTATTAAAATTTCTTACATTTTTTTCATATCATTCTAAAATTCATGCTTTTTGCATGTCAGAAAAAATAGAACTTCCCTCAACAAAATACAAAATAATGATAATTTCAGAAGAGATCGGATAAATATGATAAGGGAGGGTATAACTTAAAATTTGTTAACCAGCTTTTCCAATAATATAAAAGATCATTCCCATTAACTAATCTTCAATTGCAACGACATTTAAAATTTTGATAATAATCCTCCGAACGATGAAAAATTTGTTAAATGTATTATAGATAGTTAACGACTGTTTCCAGTTTCCAGAACACAGTGATATTTTTTTTGTATTAGTACCCTCTTTTAAAGAAATTTAATTTTAGATTCTTTGTTTTTTGACTAAAGGTCTCAATTCAAATTTCGGCGGCTGGTGTCTGTGACAAATATTGATGGTTTCCTGATTTTATTTTTAAATTTCCTTTTTTATAAATTTGATAAGTGTTAACCTTTAAATATATTTTACTCTTACAAATATATGGAAATTAAAAAGACAGAATTTTACGGTAATTTAATAAATTTGACTATAACTGGATTATTAATAGTTCTCGGAAAGGTAAACATGCTGTATCAAAAGTATGCATCGTCTTCTTTAATTTGAAATCGAGACAGAAGCGAGAATATGAGTGCGTATTTTTTCTTCATATAAAAAATGCCATCCTTAATTGGTAATTTTATTGTAATATGTGTCTTGATCATTTCGACCTCTTTTACATATGAATGGGCTTATTTCTCAATCAAATCTCTCTTAGTATTAGGGGTTTTGTGATACTAAAATATTGTTACAATAAAATATTGAAATATTTTCTGCGGTTGGTACCACGTGGCTATATACTGGCAAAGAACTAATAAGTGGCATGGCCATATGAATATTTTTTACAGATACGCTAAAAATCTTCGTCTAGAGATTGATTTTCAAAGGTTGATATGGACTAATATTTTTTAATTGGCATGTAGTCCCAAGCTTTATAGTTTATTAGATAAAAATTTAGTTTGAGGGTCTAAAAAAGAGAAACCTGTCAGTTTTAACCGTTTTTTGTGCTCTTGTTCGAAGAAATCCCTAATAAAATTTGTTGTTGAGCTGTGGCAAAAATTTAATGCAGAGTTCCTAAAATAAAGTATATAGACAAGTAGAGAGGATTCGTAGCGGAATAACTAACTAATTGACAAATTGGTGATATGAATACATTGCTAAGAGTAACAAATCGGAGTTAGATAACACTTAAAATAGGCATAATACAAGATGGGAAAATGATTTTTAAAAATTTATGTCCATAAATCAAGTACGAATCGTGTAGATTTTGTTTTATGAGAATTTAAACTGCGTGTGAGAGAGAATAGAAATGGTTCTAGAATTTTAATATTCAAATTAAATTAATACACGTCAAATTTTTTAAAATATATTTTAGAATATATACATAGGTAGGAGCATAAAAGGACACATAAAAGTATCAAATTTGT